>CAKAJI010000568.1:0-93642 GCA_916610255.1 Lasioglossum lativentre
CCTTATAATATAACGTAATATGCAGTATATCATTGAAAATACGTGATAATATAACGTAATATGCAGTCTATCATTGAAAATACCTTATAGTATAACGTATTATGCAGTGTATCATTGAAAATACCTTATAATATAATGTAATATTTGCAGTCTACCATTGAAAATACCTTATAATATAATGTAATATTTGCAGTCTACCATTGAAAATACCTTATAATATAACGTAATATGCAGTGTATCACTGAAAATACCTTATAATGTAACGTAATAAGCAGTGTATCATTGAAAATACCCTATAATATAATGTAATATGCAGTGTATCATTGAAAATACCTTATAATATAATGTAATATTTGCAGTCTATCATTGAAAATACCTTATAATATTACGTAATATGCAGTCAAACATTGAAAATACGTGATAATATAACGTAATATGCAGTCTATCATTGAAAATGCCTTATAATATAACGTAATATGCAGTATATCATTGAAAATACGTGATAATATAACGTAATATGCAGTCTATCATTGAAAATGCCTTATAATATAACGTAATATGCAGTATATCTTTGAAAATACCTTATAATATAACGTAATATGCAGTCTATCATTGAAAATGCCTTATAATATAACGTAATATGCAGTATATAATTGAAAATACCCTATAATATAACGTAATATGCAGTGTATCATTGAAAATACCTTATAATGTAACGTAATAAGCAGTGTATCATTGAAAATACCCTATAATATAATGTAATATGCAGTGTATCATTGAAAATACCTTATAATATAATGTAATATTTGCAGTCTATCATTGAAAATATCTTTAAAATATTACGTAATATGCAGTCAAACATTGAAAATACGTGATAATATAACGTAATATGCAGTCTATCATTGAAAATGCCTTATAATATAACGTAATATGCAGTATATCATTGAAAATACCTTATAATATAACGTAATATGCAGTGTATCATTGAAAATACCTTATAATATAACGTAATATGCAGTGTATCATTGAAAATACCTTATAATATAACGTGATATGCAGCCTATCATTGAAAATACCTTATAGTATAACGTAATATGCAGTGTATCATTGAAAATACCTTATAATATAATGTAATATTTGCAGTCTACCATTGAAAATACCTTATAATATAACGTAATATGCAGTATATCTTTGAAAATACCTATAATATAACGTAATATGCAGTCTATCATTGAAAATGCCTTATAATATAACGTAATATGCAGTATATCATTGTAAATACCTTATAATATAACGTAATATGCAGTGTATCATTGAAAATACCTTATAATATAACGTAATATGCAGTGTATCATTGAAAATACCTTATAATATAACGTAATATGCAGTATATCATTGAAAATACCTTATAATATAACGTAATATGCAGTGTATCATTGAAAATACCTTATAATATAACGTAATATGCAGTGTGTCATTGAAAATGCCTTATAATATAACGTAATATGCAGTATATCATTGAAAATACCTTATAATATAACGTAATATGCAGTCTATCATTGAAAATGCCTTATAATATAACGTAATATGCAGTATATCATTGAAAATACCTTATAATATAACGTAATATGCAGTGTATCATTGAAAATACCTTATAATATAACGTAATATGCAGTCTATCATTGAAAATGCCTTATAATGTAACGTAATATGCAGTATATCATTGAAAATACCTTATAATATAACGTAATATGCAGTGTATCATTGAAAATACCTTATAATATAACGTAATATGCAGTCTATCATTGAAAATACCTTATAGTATAACGTATTATGCAGTGTATCATTGAAAATACCTTATAATATAATGTAATATTTGCAGTCTACCATTGAAAATACCTTATAATATAATGTAATATTTGCAGTCTACCATTGAAAATACCTTATAATATAACGTAATATGCAGTGTATCATTGAAAATACCTTATAATGTAACGTAATAAGCAGTGTATCATTGAAAATACCCTATAATATAATGTAATATGCAGTGTATCATTGAAAATACCTTATAATATAATGTAATATTTGCAGTCTATCATTGAAAATACCTTATAATATTACGTAATATGCAGTCAAACATTGAAAATACGTGATAACATAACGTAATATGCAGTCTATCATTGAAAGTGCCTTATAATATAACGTAATATGCAGTATATCATTGAAAATACCTTATAATATAACGTAATATGCAGTGTATCATTGAAAATACCTTATAATATAACGTAATATGCAGTGTATCATTGAAAATACCTTATAATATAACGTGATATGCAGCCTATCATTGAAAATACCTTATAGTATAACGTAATATGCAGTGTATCATTGAAAATACCTTATAATATAATGTAATATTTGCAGTCTACCATTGAAAATACCTTATAATATAACGTAATATGCAGTATATCTTTGAAAATACCTATAATATAACTTAATATGCAGTCTATCATTGAAAATGCCTTATAATATAACGTAATATGCAGTATATCATTGTAAATACCTTATAATATAACGTAATATGCAGTGTATCATTGAAAATACCTTATAATATAACGTAATATGCAGTGTATCATTGAAAATACCTTATAATATAACGTAATATGCAGTATATCATTGAAAATACCTTATAATATAACGTAATATGCAGTGTATCATTGAAAATACCTTATAATATAACGTAATATGCAGTGTGTCATTGAAAATGCCTTATAATATAACGTAATATGCAGTATATCATTGAAAATACCTTATAATATAACGTAATATGCAGTCTATCATTGAAAATGCCTTATAATATAACGTAATATGCAGTGTATCATTGAAAATACCTTATAATATAACGTAATATGCAGTGTATCATTGAAAATGCCTTATAATATAACGTAATATGCAGTATATCATTGAAAATACCTTATAATATAACGTAATATGCAGTGTATCATTGAAAATACCTTATAATATAACGTAATATGCAGTCTATCATTGAAAATACCTTATAGTATAACGTATTATGCAGTGTATCATTGAAAATACCTTATAATATAATGTAATATTTGCAGTCTACCATTGAAAATACCTTATAATATAATGTAATATTTGCAGTCTACCATTGAAAATACCTTATAATATAACGTAATATGCAGTGTATCATTGAAAATACCTTATAATGTAACGTAATAAGCAGTGTATCATTGAAAATACCCTATAATATAATGTAATATGCAGTGTATCATTGAAAATACCTTATAATATAATGTAATATTTGCAGTCTATCATTGAAAATACCTTATAATATTACGTAATATGCAGTCAAACATTGAAAATACGTGATAACATAACGTAATATGCAGTCTATCATTGAAAATGCCTTATAATATAACGTAATATGCAGCATATCATTGAAAATACCTTATAATATAACGTAATATGCAGTGTATAATTGAAAATGCCTTATAATATAACGTAATATGCAGTATATCATTGTAAATACCTTATAATATAACGTAATATGCAGTGTATCATTGAAAATACCTTATAATATAACGTAATATGCAGTGTATCATTGAAAATACCTTATAATATAACGTAATATGCAGTATATCATTGAAAATACCTTATAATATAACGTAATATGCAGTGTGTCATTGAAAATGCCTTATAATATAACGTAATATGCAGTATATCATTGAAAATACCTTATAATATAACGTAATATGCAGTCTATCATTGAAAATGCCTTATAATATAACGTAATATGCAGTGTATCATTGAAAATGCCTTATAATATAACGTAATATGCAGTATATCATTGAAAATACCTTATAATATAACGTAATATGCAGTGTATCATTGAAAATACCTTATAATATAACGTAATATGCAGTCTATCATTGAAAATACCTTATAGTATAACGTATTATGCAGTGTATCATTGAAAATACCTTATAATATAATGTAATATTTGCAGTCTACCATTGAAAATACCTTATAATATAATGTAATATTTGCAGTCTACCATTGAAAATACCTTATAATATAACGTAATATGCAGTGTATCATTGAAAATACCTTATAATGTAACGTAATAAGAAGTGTATCATTGAAAATACCCTATAATATAATGTAATATGCAGTGTATCATTGAAAATACCTTATAATATAATGTAATATTTGCAGTCTATCATTGAAAATACCTTATAATATTACGTAATATGCAGTCAAACATTGAAAATACGTGATAACATAACGTAATATGCAGTCTATCATTGAAAATGCCTTATAATATAACGTAATATGCAGCATATCATTGAAAATACCTTATAATATAACGTAATATGCAGTGTATAATTGAAAATGCCTTATAATATAACGTAATATGCAGTATATCATTGTAAATACCTTATAATATAACGTAATATGCAGTGTATCATTGAAAATACCTTATAATATAACGTAATATGCAGTGTATCATTGAAAATACCTTATAATATAACGTAATATGCAGTATATCATTGAAAATACCTTATAATATAACGTAATATGCAGTGTGTCATTGAAAATGCCTTATAATATAACGTAATATGCAGTATATCATTGAAAATACCTTATAATATAACGTAATATGCAGTCTATCATTGAAAATGCCTTATAATATAACGTAATATGCAGTATATCATTGAAAATACCTTATAATATAACGTAATATGCAGTGTATCATTGAAAATACCTTCTAATATAACGTAATATGCAGTCTATCATTGAAAATACCTTATAGTATAACGTATTATGCAGTGTATCATTGAAAATACCTTATAATATAATGTAATATTTGCAGTCTACCATTGAAAATACCTTATAATATAATGTAATATTTGCAGTCTACCATTGAAAATACCTTATAATATAACGTAATATGCAGTGTATCATTGAAAATACCTTATAGTATAACGTATTATGCAGTGTATCATTGAAAATACCTTATAATATAATGTAATATTTGCAGTCTACCATTGAAAATACCTTATAATATAACGTAATATGCAGTGTATCATTGAAAATACCTTATAATGTAACGTAATAAGCAGAGTATCATTGTTAATACCCTATAATATAATGTAATATGCAGTGTATCATTGAAAATACCTTATAATATACTGTAATATTTGCAGTCTATCATTGAAAATACCTTATAATATAACGTAATATGCAGTGTATCATTGAAAATACCCTATAATATAATGTAATATGCAGTGTATCATTGAAAATACCTTATAATATAATGTAATATTTGCAGTCTATCATTGAAAATACCTTATAATATTACGTAATATGCAGTCAATCATTGAAAATACGTGATAATATAACGTAATATGCAGTCTATCATTGAAAATGCCTTATAATATAACGTAATATGCAGTATATCATTGAAAATACGTGATAATATAACGTAATATGCAGTCTATCATTGAAAATGCCTTATAATATAACGTAATATGCAGTATATCTTTGAAAATACCTTATAATATAACGTAATATGCAGTCTATCATTGAAAATGCCTTATAATATAACGTAATATGCAGTATATCATTGAAAATACCCTATAATATAATATAATATGCAGTCTATCATTGAAAATGCCTTATAATACAACGTAATAAGCAGTATATCATTGAAAATACCTTATAATATAACGTAATATGCAGTGTATCATTGAAAATACCTTATAATATAACGTAATATGCAGTGTATCATTGAAAATGCCTTATAATATTACGTAATATGCAGTGTATCATTGAAAATACCTTATAATATAATGTAATATTTGCAGTCTATCATTGAAAATACCTTATAATATTACGTAATATGCAGTCAATCATTGAAAATACGTGATAATATAACGTAATATGCAGTCTATCATTGAAAATGCCTTATAATATAACGTAATATGCAGTCTATCATTGAAAATGCCTTATAATATAACGTAATATGCAGTATATCATTGAAAATACCTTATAATATAACGTATTATGCAGTGTATCATTGAAAATACCTTATAATATAATGTAATATTTGCAGTCTTCCATTGAAAATACCTTATAATATAATGTAATATTTGCAGTCTTCCATTGAAAATACCTTATAATATAATGTAATATTTGCAGTCTACCATTGAAAATACCTTATAATATAACGTAATATGCAGTGTATCATTGAAAATACCTTATAATGTAACGTAATAAGCAGTGTATCATTGAAAATACCCTATAATATAATGTAATATGCAGTCTATCATTGAAAATGCCTTATAATATAACGTAATATGCAGTATATCATTGAAAATACCTTATAATATAACGTATTATGCAGTGTATCATTGAAAATACCTTATAATATAATATAATATTTGCAGTCTTCCATTGAAAATACCTTATAATATAATGTAATATTTGCAGTCTTCCATTGAAAATACCTTATAATATAATGTAATATTTGCAGTCTACCATTGAAAATACCTTATAATATAACGTAATATGCAGTGTATCATTGAAAATACCTTATAATGTAACGTAATAAGCAGTGTATCATTGAAAATACCCTATAATATAATGTAATATGCAGTGTATCATTGAAAATACCTTATAATATAATGTAATATTTGCAGTCTATCATTGAAAATACCTTATAATATTACGTAATATGCAGTCTATCATTGAAAATGCCTTATAATATAACGTAATATGCAGTATATCATTGAAAATACCTTATAATATAACGTAATATGCAGTGTATCATTGAAAATACCTTATAATGTAACGTAATATGCAGTGTATCACTGAAAATACCTTATAATATAACGTGATATGCAGCCTATCATTGAAAATACCTTATAGTATAACGTAATATGCAGTGTATCATTGAAAATACCCTATAATATAATGTAATATGCAGTGTATCATTGAAAATACCTTATAATATAATGTAATATTTGCAGTCTATCATTGAAAATACCTTATAATATTACGTAATATGCAGTCAATCATTGAAAATACGTGATAATATAACGTAATATGCAGTCTATCATTGAAAATGCCTTATAATATAACGTAATATGCAGTATATCATTGAAAATACGTGATAATATAACGTAATATGCAGTCTATCATTGAAAATACCTTATAATATAATGTAATATTTGCAGTCTACCATTGAAAATACCTTATAATATAACGTAATATGCAGTGTATCATTGAAAATACCTTATAATGTAACGTAATAAGCAGAGTATCATTGTTAATACCCTATAATATAATGTAATATGCAGTGTATCATTGAAAATACCTTATAATATACTGTAATATTTGCAGTCTATCATTGAAAATACCTTATAATATAACGTAATATGCAGTGTATCATTGAAAATACCCTATAATATAATGTAATATGCAGTGTATCATTGAAAATACCTTATAATATAATGTAATATTTGCAGTCTATCATTGAAAATACCTTATAATATTACGTAATATGCAGTCAATCATTGAAAATGCCTTATAATATAACGTAATATGCAGTATATCATTGAAAATACCTTATAATATAACGTAATATGCAGTGTATCATTGAAAATACCTTCTAATATAACGTAATATGCAGTCTATCATTGAAAATACCTTATAGTATAACGTATTATGCAGTGTATCATTGAAAATACCTTATAATATAATGTAATATTTGCAGTCTACCATTGAAAATACCTTATAATATAATGTAATATTTGCAGTCTACCATTGAAAATACCTTATAATATAACGTAATATGCAGTGTATCATTGAAAATACCTTATAATGTAACGTAATAAGCAGAGTATCATTGTTAATACCCTATAATATAATGTAATATGCAGTGTATCATTGAAAATACCTTATAATATACTGTAATATTTGCAGTCTATCATTGAAAATACCTTATAATATAACGTAATATGCAGTGTATCATTGAAAATACCCTATAATATAATGTAATATGCAGTGTATCATTGAAAATACCTTATAATATAATGTAATATTTGCAGTCTATCATTGAAAATACCTTATAATATTACGTAATATGCAGTCAATCATTGAAAATACGTGATAATATAACGTAATATGCAGTCTATCATTGAAAATGCCTTATAATATAACGTAATATGCAGTATATCATTGAAAATACGTGATAATATAACGTAATATGCAGTCTATCATTGAAAATGCCTTATAATATAACGTAATATGCAGTATATCTTTGAAAATACCTTATAATATAACGTAATATGCAGTCTATCATTGAAAATGCCTTATAATATAACGTAATATGCAGTATATCATTGAAAATACCCTATAATATAATATAATATGCAGTCTATCATTGAAAATGCCTTATAATACAACGTAATATGCAGTATATCATTGAAAATACCTTATAATATAACGTAATATGCAGTGTATCATTGAAAATACCTTATAATATAACGTAATATGCAGTGTATCATTGAAAATGCCTTATAATATTACGTAATATGCAGTGTATCATTGAAAATACCTTATAATATAATGTAATATTTGCAGTCTATCATTGAAAATACCTTATAATATTACGTAATATGCAGTCAATCATTGAAAATACGTGATAATATAACGTAATATGCAGTCTATCATTGAAAATGCCTTATAATATAACGTAATATGCAGTCTATCATTGAAAATGCCTTATAATATAACGTAATATGCAGTATATCATTGAAAATACCTTATAATATAACGTATTATGCAGTGTATCATTGAAAATACCTTATAATATAATGTAATATTTGCAGTCTTTCATTGAAAATACCTTATAATATAATGTAATATTTGCAGTCTACCATTGAAAATACCTTATAATATAATGTAATATGCAGTGTATCATTGAAAATACCTTATAATGTAACGTAATAAGCAGTGTATCATTGAAAATACCCTATAATATAATGTAATATGCAGTGTATCATTGAAAATACCTTATAATATAATGTAATATTTGCAGTCTATCATTGAAAATACCTTATAATATTACGTAATATGCAGTCTATCATTGAAAATGCCTTATAATATAACGTAATATGCAGTATATCATTGAAAATACCTTATAATATAACGTAATATGCAGTGTATCATTGAAAATACCTTATAATGTAACGTAATATGCAGTGTATCATTGAAAATACCTTATAATATAACGTGATATGCAGCCTATCATTGAAAATACCTTATAGTATAACGTAATATGCAGTGTATCATTGAAAATACCCTATAATATAATGTAATATGCAGTGTATCATTGAAAATACCTTATAATATAATGTAATATTTGCAGTCTATCATTGAAAATACCTTATAATATTACGTAATATGCAGTCAATCAATGAAAATACGTGATAATATAACGTAATATGCAGTCTATCATTGAAAATGCCTTATAATATAACGTAATATGCAGTATATCATTGAAAATACGTGATAATATAACGTAATATGCAGTCTATCATTGAAAATGACTTATAATATAACGTAATATGCAGTATATCTTTGAAAATACCTTATAATATAACGTAATATGCAGTCTATCATTGAAAATGCCTTATAATATAACGTAATATGCAGTATATCATTGAAAATACCCTATAATATAATATAATATGCAGTCTATCATTGAAAATGCCTTATAATACAACGTAATATGCAGTATATCATTGAAAATACCTTATAATATAACGTAATATGCAGTGTATCATTGAAAATACCTTATAATATAACGTAATATGCAGTGTATCATTGAAAATGCCTTATAATATTACGTAATATGCAGTGTATCATTGAAAATACCTTATAATATAATGTAATATTTGCAGTCTATCATTGAAAATACCTTATAATATTACGTAATATGCAGTCAATCATTGAAAATACGTGATAATATAACGTAATATGCAGTCTATCATTGAAAATGCCTTATAATATAACGTAATATGCAGTCTATCATTGAAAATGCCTTATAATATAACGTAATATGCAGTATATCATTGAAAATACCTTATAATATAACGTATTATGCAGTGTATCATTGAAAATACCTTATAATATAATGTAATATTTGCAGTCTACCATTGAAAATACCTTATAATATAATGTAATATTTGCAGTCTTCCATTGAAAATACCTTATAATATAATGTAATATTTGCAGTCTACCATTGAAAATACCTTATAATATAACGTAATATGCAGTATATCATTGAAAATACCTTATAATGTAACGTAATAAGCAGTGTATCATTGAAAATACCCTATAATATAATGTAATATGCAGTGTATCATTGAAAATACCTTATAATATAATGTAATATTTGCAGTCTATCATTGAAAATACCTTATAATATTACGTAATATGCAGTCAAACATTGAAAATACGTGATAATATAACGTAATATGCAGTCTATCATTGAAAATGCCTTATAATATAACGTAATATGCAGTATATCATTGAAAATACCTTATAATATAACGTAATATGCAGTGTATCATTGAAAATACCTTATAATATAACGTAATATGCAGTCTATCATTGAAAATGCCTTATAATATAACGTAATATGCAGTATATCATTGAAAATACCTTATAATATAACGTATTATGCAGTGTATCATTGAAAATACCTTATAATATAATGTAATATTTGCAGTCTTCCATTGAAAATACCTTATAATATAATGTAATATTTGCAGTCTACCATTGAAAATACCTTATAATATAACGTAATATGCAGTGTATCATTGAAAATACCTTATAATGTAACGTAATAAGCAGTGTATCATTGAAAATACCCTATAATATAATGTAATATGCAGTGTATCATTGAAAATACCTTATAATATAATGTAATATTTGCAGTCTATCATTGAAAATACCTTATAATATTACGTAATATGCAGTCTATCATTGAAAATGCCTTATAATATAACGTAATATGCAGTATATCATTGAAAATACCTTATAATATAACGTAATATGCAGTGTATCATTGAAAATACCTTATAATGTAACGTAATATGCAGTGTATCACTGAAAATACCTTATAATATAACGTGATATGCAGCCTATCATTGAAAATACCTTATAGTATAACGTAATATGCAGTGTATCATTGAAAATACCCTATAATATAATGTAATATGCAGTGTATCATTGAAAATACCTTATAATATAATGTAATATTTGCAGTCTATCATTGAAAATACCTTATAATATTACGTAATATGCAGTCAATCAATGAAAATACGTGATAATATAACGTAATATGCAGTCTATCATTGAAAATGCCTTATAATATAACGTAATATGCAGTATATCATTGAAAATACGTGATAATATAACGTAATATGCAGTCTATCATTGAAAATGCCTTATAATATAACGTAATATGCAGTATATCTTTGAAAATACCTTATAATATAACGTAATATGCAGTCTATCATTGAAAATGCCTTATAATATAACGTAATATGCAGTATATCATTGAAAATACCCTATAATATAATATAATATGCAGTCTATCATTGAAAATGCCTTATAATACAACGTAATATGCAGTATATCATTGAAAATACCTTATAATATAACGTGATATGCAGTATATCATTGAAAATACCTTATAATATAACGTAATATGCAGTGTATCATTGAAAATGCCTTATAATATTACGTAATATGCAGTGTATCATTGAAAATACCTTATAATATAATGTAATATTTGCAGTCTATCATTGAAAATACCTTATAATATTACGTAATATGCAGTCAATCATTGAAAATACGTGATAATATAACGTAATATGCAGTCTATCATTGAAAATGCCTTATAATATAACGTAATATGCAGTCTATCATTGAAAATGCCTTATAATATAACGTAATATGCAGTATATCATTGAAAATACCTTATATTATAAGGTATTATGCAGTGTATCATTGAAAATACCTTATAATATAATGTAATATTTGCAGTCTTCCATTGAAAATACCTTATAATATAATGTAATATTTGCAGTCTTCCATTGAAAATACCTTATAATATAATGTAATATTTGCAGTCTACCATTGAAAATACCTTATAATATAACGTAATATGCAGTGTATCATTGAAAATACCTTATAATGTAACGTAATAAGCAGTGTATCATTGAAAATACCCTATAATATAATGTAATATGCAGTGTATCATTGAAAATACCTTATAATATAATGTAATATTTGCAGTCTATCATTGAAAATACCTTATAATATTACGTAATATGCAGTCAAACATTGAAAATACGTGATAATATAACGTAATATGCAGTCTATCATTGAAAATGCCTTATAATATAACGTAATATGCAGTATATCATTGAAAATACCTTATAATATAACGTAATATGCAGTGTATCATTGAAAATACCTTATAATGTAACGTAATATGCAGTGTATCACTGAAAATACCTTATAATATAACGTGATATGCAGCCTATCATTGAAAATACCTTATAGTATAACGTAATATGCAGTGTATCATTGAAAATACCTTATAATATAATGTAATATTTGCAGTCTACCATTGAAAATACCTTATAATATAACGTAATATGCAGTGTATCATTGAAAATACCTTATAATATAATGTAATATTTGCAGGCTACCATTGAAAATACCTTATAATGTAACGTAATAAGCAGTGTATCATTGAAAAAATTGGGTAATGTATCGTAATATGCAGAGTATCATTGAAAATACCCTATAATATAATGTAATATGCAGTGTATCATTGAAAATACCTTATAATATAATGTAATATTTGCAGTCTATCATTGAAAATACCTTATAATATTACGTAATATGCAGTCAATCATTGAAAATACGTGATAATATAACGTAATATGCAGTCTATCATTGAAAATACCTTATAATATAACGTAATATGCAGTGTATCATTGAAAATACCTTATAATATAACGTGATATGCAGTCTATCATTGAAAATACCTTATAGTATAACGTAATATGCAGTGTATCATTGAAAAAATTGGGTAATGTATCGTAATATGCAGAGTATCATTGAAAATACCCTATAATATAATGTAATATGCAGTGTATCATTGAAAATACCTTATAATATAATGTAATATTTGCAGTCTACCATTGAAAATACCTTATAATATAATGTAATATTTGCAGTCTACCATTGAAAATACCTTATAATATAATGTAATATTTGCAGTCTACCATTGAAAATACCTTATAATATAACGTAATATGCAGTGTATCATTGAAAATACCTTATAATGTAACGTAATAAGCAGTGTATCATTGAAAATACCCTATAATATAATGTAATATGCAGTGTATCATTGAAAATACCTTATAATATAATGTAATATTTGCAGTCTATCATTGAAAATACCTTATAATATTACGTAATATGCAGTCAAACATTGAAAATACGTGATAATATAACGTAATATGCAGTCTATCATTGAAAATGCCTTATAATATAACGTAATATGCAGTATATCATTGAAAATACCTTATAATATAACGTAATATGCAGTGTATCATTGAAAATACCTTATAATGTAACGTAATATGCAGTGTATCACTGAAAATACCTTATAATATAACGTGATATGCAGCCTATCATTGAAAATACCTTATAGTATAACGTAATATGCAGTGTATCATTGAAAATACCTTATAATATAATGTAATATTTGCAGTCTACCATTGAAAATACCTTATAATATAACGTAATATGCAGTGTATCATTGAAAATACCTTATAATATAATGTAATATTTGCAGTCTACCATTGAAAATACCTTATAATGTAACGTAATAAGCAGTGTATCATTGAAAAAATTGGGTAATGTATCGTAATATGCAGAGTATCATTGAAAATACCCTATAATATAATGTAATATGCAGTGTATCATTGAAAATACCTTATAATATAATGTAATATTTGCAGTTTATCATTGAAAATACCTTATAATATTACGTAATATGCAGTGTATCATTGAAAATACCTTATAATATAATGTAATATTTGCAGTCTATCATTGAAAATACCTTATAATATTACGTAATATGCAGTCAATCATTGAAAATACGTGATAATATAACGTAATATGCAGTCTATCATTGAAAATGCCTTATAATATAACGTAATATGCAATCTATCATTGAAAATGCCTTATAATATAACGTAATATGCAGTATATCATTGAAAATACCTTATAATATAACGTAATAGGCAGTGTATCATTGAAAATACCTTATAATATAACGTAATATGCAGTCTATCATTGAAAATACCTTATAGTATAACGTATTATGCAGTGTATCATTGAAAATACCTTATAATATAATGTAATATTTGCAGTCTACCATTGAAAATACCTTATAATATAATGTAATATTTGCAGTCTACCATTGAAAATACCTTATAATATAACGTAATATGCAGTCTATCATTGAAAATACCTTATAGTATAACGTATTATGCAGTGTATCATTGAAAATACCTTATAATATAATGTAATATTTGCAGTCTACCATTGAAAATACCTTATAATATAATGTAATATTTGCAGTCTACCATTGAAAATACCTTATAATATAACGTAATATGCAGTGTATCATTGAAAATACCATATAATGTAACGTAATAAGCAGAGTATCATTGTTAATACCCTATAATATAATGTAATATGCAGTGTATCATTGAAAATACCTTATAATATACTGTAATATTTGCAGTCTATCATTGAAAATACCTTATAATATAACGTAATATGCAGTGTATCATTGAAAATACCCTATAATATAATGTAATATGCAGTGTATCATTGAAAATACCTTATAATATAATGTAATATTTGCAGTCTATCATTGAAAATACCTTATAATATTACGTAATATGCAGTCAATCATTGAAAATACGTGATAATATAACGTAATATGCAGTCTATCATTGAAAATGCCTTATAATATAACGTAATATGCAGTATATCATTGAAAATACGTGATAATATAACGTAATATGCAGTCTATCATTGAAAATGCCTTATAATATAACGTAATATGCAGTATATCTTTGAAAATACCTTATAATATAACGTAATATGCAGTCTATCATTGAAAATGCCTTATAATATAACGTAATATGCAGTATATCATTGAAAATACCCTATAATATAATATAATATGCAGTCTATCATTGAAAATGCCTTATAATACAACGTAATATGCAGTATATCATTGAAAATACCTTATAATATAACGTAATATGCAGTGTATCATTGAAAATACGTTATAATATAACGTAATATGCAGTGTATCATTGAAAATGCCTTATAATATTACGTAATATGCAGTGTATCATTGAAAATACCTTATAATATAATGTAATATTTGCAGTCTATCATTGAAAATACCTTATAATATTACGTAATATGCAGTCAATCATTGAAAATACGTGATAATATAACGTAATATGCAGTCTATCATTGAAAATGCCTTATAATATAACGTAATATGCAGTCTATCATTGAAAATGCCTTATAATATAACGTATTATGCAGTATATCATTGAAAATACCTTATAATATAACGTAATATGCAGTGTATCGTTGAAAATACCTTATAATATAACGTAATATGCAGTCTATCATTGAAAATACCTTATAGTATAACGTAATATGCAGTGTATCATTGAAAATACCTTATAATATAATGTAATATTTGCAGTCTACCATTGAAAATACCTTATAATATAATGTAATATTTGCAGTCTACCATTGAAAATACCTTATAATATAACGTAATATGCAGTGTATCATTGAAAATACCTTATAATGTAACGTAATAAGCAGAGTATCATTGTTAATACCCTATAATATAATGTAATATGCAGTGTATCATTGAAAATACCTTATAATATACTGTAATATTTGCAGTCTATCATTGAAAATACCTTATAATATAACGTAATATGCAGTGTATCATTGAAAATACCCTATAATATAATGTAATATGCAGTGTATCATTGAAAATACCTTATAATATAACGTAATATGCAGTCTATCATTGAAAATGCCTTATAATATAACGTAATATGCAGTATATCATTGAAAATACCTTATAATATAACGTAATATGCAGTGTATCGTTGAAAATACCTTATAATATAACGTAATATGCAGTCTATCATTGAAAATACCTTATAGTATAACGTATTATGCAGTGTATCATTGAAAATACCTTATAATATAATGTAATATTTGCAGTCTACCATTGAAAATACCTTATAATATAATGTAATATTTGCAGTCTACCATTGAAAATACCTTATAATATAACGTAATATGCAGTGTATCATTGAAAATACCTTATAATGTAACGTAATAAGCAGAGTATCATTGTTAATACCCTATAATATAATGTAATATGCAGTGTATCATTGAAAATACCTTATAATATACTGTAATATTTGCAGTCTATCATTGAAAATACCTTATAATATAACGTAATATGCAGTGTATCATTGAAAATACCCTATAATATAATGTAATATGCAGTGTATCATTGAAAATACCTTATAATATAATGTAATATTTGCAGTCTATCATTGAAAATACCTTATAATATTACGTAATATGCAGTCAATCATTGAAAATACGTGATAATATAACGTAATATGCAGTCTATCATTGAAAATGCCTTATAATATAACGTAATATGCAGTATATCATTGAAAATACGTGATAATATAACGTAATATGCAGTCTATCATTGAAAATGCCTTATAATATAACGTAATATGCAGTATATCTTTGAAAATACCTTATAATATAACGTAATATGCAGTCTATCATTGAAAATGCCTTATAATATAACGTAATATGCAGTATATCATTGAAAATACCCTATAATATAATATAATATGCAGTCTATCATTGAAAATGCCTTATAATATAACGTAATATGCAGTCTATCATTGAAAATACCTTATAATATAACGTAATATGCAGTGTATCATTGAAAATACCTTATAATATAACGTGATATGCAGCCTATCATTGAAAATACCTTATAGTATAACGTAATATGCAGTGTATCATTGAAAAAATTGGGTAATGTATCGTAATATGCAGAGTATCATTGAAAATACCCTATAATATAATGTAATATGCAGTGTATCATTGAAAATACCTTATAATATAATGTAATATTTGCAGTCTACCATTGAAAATACCTTATAATATAATGTAATATTTGCAGTCTTCCATTGAAAATACCTTATAATATAATGTAATATTTGCAGTCTACCATTGAAAATACCTTATAATATAACGTAATATGCAGTGTATCATTGAAAATACCTTATAATGTAACGTAATAAGCAGTGTATCATTGAAAATACCCTATAATATAATGTAATATGCAGTGTATCATTGAAAATACCTTATAATATAATGTAATATTTGCAGTCTATCATTGAAAATACCTTATAATATTACGTAATATGCAGTCAAACATTGAAAATACGTGATAATATAACGTAATATGCAGTCTATCATTGAAAATGCCTTATAATATAACGTAATATGCAGTATATCATTGAAAATACCTTATAATATAACGTAATATGCAGTGTATCATTGAAAATACCTTATAATGTAACGTAATATGCAGTGTATCACTGAAAATACCTTATAATATAACGTGATATGCAGCCTATCATTGAAAATACCTTATAGTATAACGTAATATGCAGTGTATCATTGAAAATACCTTATAATATAATGTAATATTTGCAGTCTACCATTGAAAATACCTTATAATATAACGTAATATGCAGTGTATCATTGAAAATACCTTATAATATAATGTAATATTTGCAGTCTACCATTGAAAATACCTTATAATGTAACGTAATAAGCAGTGTATCATTGAAAAAATTGGGTAATGTATCGTAATATGCAGAGTATCATTGAAAATACCCTATAATATAATGTAATATGCAGTGTATCATTGAAAATACCTTATAATATAATGTAATATTTGCAGTTTATCATTGAAAATACCTTATAATATTACGTAATATGCAGTGTATCATTGAAAATACCCTATAATATAATGTAATATGCAGTCTATCATTGAAAATGCCTTATAATACAACGTAATATGCAGTATATCATTGAAAATACCTTATAATATAACGTAATATGCAGTGTATCATTGAAAATACCTTATAATATAACGTAATATGCAGTGTATCATTGAAAATGCCTTATAATATTACGTAATATGCAGTGTATCATTGAAAATACCTTATAATATAATGTAATATTTGCAGTCTATCATTGAAAATACCTTATAATATTACGTAATATGCAGTCAATCATTGAAAATACGTGATAATATAACGTAATATGCAGTCTATCATTGAAAATGCCTTATAATATAACGTAATATGCAATCTATCATTGAAAATGCCTTATAATATAACGTAATATGCAGTATATCATTGAAAATACCTTATAATATAACGTAATAGGCAGTGTATCATTGAAAATACCTTATAATATAACGTAATATGCAGTGTATCATTGAAAATACCTTATAGTATAACGTATTATGCAGTGTATCATTGAAAATACCTTATAATATAATGTAATATTTGCAGTCTTCCATTGAAAATACCTTATAATATAATGTAATATTTGCAGTCTACCATTGAAAATACCTTATAATATAACGTAATATGCAGTCTATCATTGAAAATACCTTATAGTATAACGTAATATGCAGTGTATCATTGAAAATACCTTATAATATAATGTAATATTTGCAGTCTACCATTGAAAATACCTTATAATATAATGTAATATTTGCAGTCTACCATTGAAAATACCTTATAATATAACGTAATATGCAGTGTATCATTGAAAATACCTTATAATGTAACGTAATAAGCAGAGTATCATTGTTAATACCCTATAATATAATGTAATATGCAGTGTATCATTGAAAATACCTTATAATATACTGTAATATTTGCAGTCTATCATTGAAAATACCTTATAATATAACGTAATATGCAGTGTATCATTGAAAATACCTTATAATATAATGTAATATGCAGTGTATCATTGAAAATACCTTATAATATAATGTAATATTTGCAGTCTATCATTGAAAATACCTTATAATATTACGTAATATGCAGTCAATCATTGAAAATACGTGATAATATAACGTAATATGCAGTCTATCATTGAAAATGCCTTATAATATAACGTAATATGCAGTATATCATTGAAAATACGTGATAATATAACGTAATATGCAGTCTATCATTGAAAATGCCTTATAATATAACGTAATATGCAGTATATCTTTGAAAATACCTTATAATATAACGTAATATGCAGTGTATCATTGAAAATACCTTATAATATAATGTAATATTTGCAGTCTATCATTGAAAATACCTTATAATATTACGTAATATGCAGTCAATCATTGAAAATACGTGATAATATAACGTAATATGCAGTCTATCATTGAAAATGCCTTATAATATAACGTAATATGCAGTGTATCATTGACAATACCTTATAATGTAACGTGATATGCAGTCTATCATTGGAAATACCTTATAATACAACGTAATATGCAGTGTATCATTGAAAATGCCTTATAATATAACGTAATATGGAGTGTATCATTGAAAATACCTTATAATATAATGTAATATGCAGTATATCATTGAAAATACCTTATAATATAACGTAATATGCAGTGTATCATTGAAAATGCCTTATAATATTACGTAATATGCAGTGTATCATTGAAAATACCTTATAATATAATGTAATATTTGCAGTCTATCATTGAAAATACCTTATAATATTACGTAATATGCAGTCAATCATTGAAAATACGTGATAATATAACGTAATATGCAGTCTATCATTGAAAATGCCTTATAATATAACGTAATATGCAGTCTATCATTGAAAATGCCTTATAATATAACGTAATATGCAGTCAATCATTGAAAATACCTTATAATATAACGTAATATGCAGTGTATCGTTGAAAATACCTTATAATATAACGTAATATGCAGTCTATCATTGAAAATACCTTATAGTATAACGTAATATGCAGTGTATCATTGAAAATACCTTATAATATAATGTAATATTTGCAGTCTACCATTGAAAATACCTTATAATATAATGTAATATTTGCAGTCTACCATTGAAAATACCTTATAATATAACGTAATATGCAGTGTATCATTGAAAATACCTTATAATGTAACGTAATAAGCAGAGTATCATTGTTAATACCCTATAATATAATGTAATATGCAGTGTATCATTGAAAATACCTTATAATATACTGTAATATTTGCAGTCTATCATTGAAAATACCTTATAATATAACGTAATATGCAGTATATCATTGAAAATACGTGATAATATAACGTAATATGCAGTCTATCATTGAAAATGCCTTATAATATAACGTAATATGCAGTATATCTTTGAAAATACCTTATAATATAACGTAATATGCAGTCTATCATTGAAAATGCCTTATAATATAACGTAATATGCAGTATATCATTGAAAATACCCTATAATATAATATAATATGCAGTCTATCATTGAAAATGCCTTATAATACAACGTAATATGCAGTATATCATTGAAAATACCTTATAATATAACGTAATATGCAGTGTATCATTGAAAATACCTTATAATATAACGTAATATGCAGTGTATCATTGAAAATGCCTTATAATATTACGTAATATGCAGTGTATCATTGAAAATACCTTATAATATAATGTAATATTTGCAGTCTATCATTGAAAATACCTTATAATATTACGTAATATGCAGTCAATCATTGAAAATACGTGATAATATAACGTAATATGCAGTCTATCATTGAAAATGCCTTATAATATAACGTAATATGCAGTCTATCATTGAAAATGCCTTATAATATAACGTAATATGCAGTATATCATTGAAAATACCCTATAATATAATATAATATGCAGTCTATCATTGAAAATGCCTTATAATACAACGTAATATGCAGTATATCATTGAAAATACCTTATAATATAACGTAATATGCAGTGTATCATTGAAAATACCTTATAATATAACGTAATATGCAGTGTATCATTGAAAATGCCTTATAATATTACGTAATATGCAGTGTATCATTGAAAATACCTTATAATATAATGTAATATTTGCAGTCTATCATTGAAAATACCTTATAATATTACGTAATATGCAGTCAATCATTGAAAATACGTGATAATATAACGTAATATGCAGTCTATCATTGAAAATGCCTTATAATATAACGTAATATGCAGTGTATCATTGAAAATACCTTATAATATAACGTAATATGCAGTCTATCATTGAAAATACCTTATAATATTACGTAATATGCAGTCAATCATTGAAAATACGTGATAATATAACGTAATATGCAGTCTATCATTGAAAATGCCTTATAATATAACGTAATATGCAGTCTATCATTGAAAATGCCTTATAATATAACGTAATATGCAGTATATCATTGAAAATACCTTATAATATAACGTAATAGGCAGTGTATCATTGAAAATACCTTATAATATAACGTAATATGCAGTCTATCATTGAAAATACCTTATAGTATAACGTATTATGCAGTGTATCATTGAAAATACCTTATAATATAATGTAATATTTGCAGTCTATCATTGAAAATACCTTATAATATAACGTAATATGCAGTGTATCATTGAAAATACCTTATAATGTAACGTAATAAGCAGTGTATCATTGACAATACCCTATAATATAATGTAATATGCAGTGTATCATTGAAAATACCTTATAATATAATGTAATATTTGCAGTCTATCATTGAAAATACCTTATAATATTACGTAATATGCAGTCAAACATTGAAAATACGTGATAATATAACGTAATATGCAGTCTATCATTGAAAATGCCTTATAATATAACGTAATATGCAGTATATCATTGAAAATACCTTATAATATAACGTAATATGCAGTGTATCATTGAAAATACCTTATAATGTAACGTAATATGCAGTGTATCACTGAAAATACCTTATAATATAACGTGATATGCAGCCTATCATTGAAAATACCTTATAGTATAACGTAATACGCAGTGTATCATTGAAAATACCTTATAATATAATGTAATATTTGCAGTCTACCATTGAAAATACCTTATAATATAACGTAATATGCAGTGTATCATTGAAAATACCTTATAATATAATGTAATATTTGCAGTCTACCATTGAAAATACCTTATAATGTAACGTAATAAGCAGTGTATCATTGAAAAAATTGGGTAATGTATCGTAATATGCAGAGTATCATTGAAAATACCCTATAATATAATGCAATATGCAGTGTATCATTGAAAATACCTTATAATATAATGTAATATTTGCAGTCTATCATTGAAAATACCTTATAATATTACGTAATATGCAGTCAATCATTGAAAATACGTGATAATATAACGTAATATGCAGTCTATCATTGAAAATACCTTATAATATAACGTAATATGCAGTGTATCATTGAAAATACCTTATAATATAACGTGATATGCAGCCTATCATTGAAAATACCTTATAGTATAACGTAATATGCAGTGTATCATTGAAAAAATTGGGTAATGTATCGTAATATGCAGAGTATCATTGAAAATACCCTATAATATAATGTAATATGCAGTGTATCATTGAAAATACCTTATAATATAATGTAATATTTGCAGTCTACCATTGAAAATACCTTATAATATAACGTAATATGCAGTGTATCATTGAAAATACCTTATAATATAATGTAATATTTGCAGTCTACCATTGAAAATACCTTATAATGTAACGTAATAAGCAGTGTATCATTGAAAAAATTGGGTAATGTAACGTAATATGCAGAGTATCATTGTTAATACCCTATAATATAATGTAATATGCAGTGTATCATTGAAAATACCTTATAATATACTGTAATATTTGCAGTCTATCATTGAAAATACCTTATAATATAACGTAATATGCAGTCTATCATTGAAAATACCTTATAATATTACGTAATATGCAGTCAATCATTGAAAATACGTGATAATATAACGTAATATGCAGTCTATCATTGAAAATGCCTTATAATATAACGTAATATGCAGTCTATCATTGAAAATGCCTTATAATATAACGTAATATGCAGTATATCATTGAAAATACCCTATAATATAATGTAATATGCAGTGTATCATTGAAAATACCTTATAATATAATGTAATATTTGCAGTCTACCATTGAAAATACCTTATAATATAACGTAATATGCAGTGTATCATTGAAAATACCTTATAATATAATGTAATATTTGCAGTCTACCATTGAAAATACCTTATAATGTAACGTAATAAGCAGTGTATCATTGAAAAAATTGGGTAATGTAACGTAATATGCAGAGTATCATTGTTAATACCCTATAATATAATGTAATATGCAGTGTATCATTGAAAATACCTTATAATATACTGTAATATTTGCAGTCTATCATTGAAAATACCTTATAATATAACGTAATATGCAGTCTATCATTGAAAATACCTTATAATATTACGTAATATGCAGTCAATCATTGAAAATACGTGATAATATAACGTAATATGCAGTCTATCATTGAAAATGCCTTATAATATAACGTAATATGCAGTCTATCATTGAAAATGCCTTATAATATAACGTAATATGCAGTATATCATTGAAAATACCTTATAATATAACGTAATAGGCAGTGTATCATTGAAAATACCTTATAATATAACGTAATATGCAGTCTATCATTGAAAATACCTTATAGTATAACGTATTATGCAGTGTATCATTGAAAATACCTTATAATATAATGTAATATTTGCAGTCTTCCATTGAAAATACCTTATAATATAATGTAATATTTGCAGTCTATCATTGAAAATACCTTATAATATAACGTAATATGCAGTCTATCATTGAAAATACCTTATAGTATAACGTATTATGCAGTGTATCATTGAAAATACCTTATAATATAATGTAATATTTGCAGTCTACCATTGAAAATACCTTATAATATAATGTAATATTTGCAGTCTACCATTGAAAATACCTTATAATATAACGTAATATGCAGTGTATCATTGAAAATACCTTATAATGTAACGTGATATGCAGAGTATCATTGTTAATACCCTATAATATAATGTAATATGCAGTGTATCATTGAAAATACCTTATAATATACTGTAATATTTGCAGTCTATCATTGAAAATACCTTATAATATAACGTAATATGCAGTGTATCATTGAAAATACCCTATAATATAATGTAATATGCAGTGTATCATTGAAAATACCTTATAATATAATGTAATATTTGCAGTCTATCATTGAAAATACCTTATAATATTACGTAATATGCAGTCAATCATTGAAAATACGTGATAATATAACGTAATATGCAGTCTATCATTGAAAATGCCTTATAATATAACGTAATATGCAGTATATCATTGAAAATACGTGATAATATAACGTAATATGCAGTCTATCATTGAAAATGCCTTATAATATAACGTAATATGCAGTATATCTTTGAAAATACCTTATAATATAACGTAATATGCAGTCTATCATTGAAAATGCCTTATAATATAACGTAATATGCAGTATATCATTGAAAATACCCTATAATATAATATAATATGCAGTCTATCATTGAAAATGCCTTATAATACAACGTAATATGCAGTATATCATTGAAAATACCTTATAATATAACGTAATATGCAGTGTATCATTGAAAATACATTATAATATAACGTAATATGCAGTCAAACATTGAAAATACGTGATAATATAACGTAATATGCAGTCTATCATTGAAAATGCCTTATAATATAACGTAATATGCAGTATATCATTGAAAATACCTTATAATATAACGTAATATGCAGTGTATCATTGAAAATACCTTATAATGTAACGTAATATGCAGTGTATCACTGAAAATACCTTATAATATAACGTGATATGCAGCCTATCATTGAAAATACCTTATAGTATAACGTAATATGCAGTGTATCATTGAAAATACCTTATAATATAATGTAATATTTGCAGTCTACCATTGAAAATACCTTATAATATAACGTAATATGCAGTGTATCATTGAAAATACCTTATAATATAATGTAATATTTGCAGTCTACCATTGAAAATACCTTATAATGTAACGTAATAAGCAGTGTATCATTGAAAAAATTGGGTAATGTATCGTAATATGCAGAGTATCATTGAAAATACCCTATAATATAATGTAATATGCAGTGTATCATTGAAAATACCTTATAATATAATGTAATATTTGCAGTCTATCATTGAAAATACCTTATAATATTACGTAATATGCAGTCAATCATTGAAAATACGTGATAATATAACGTAATATGCAGTCTATCATTGAAAATACCTTATAATATAACGTAATATGCAGTGTATCATTGAAAATACCTTATAATATAACGTGATATGCAGCCTATCATTGAAAATACCTTATAGTATAACGTAATATGCAGTGTATCATTGAAAAAATTGGGTAATGTATCGTAATATGCAGAGTATCATTGAAAATACCCTATAATATAATGTAATATGCAGTGTATCATTGAAAATACCTTATAATATAATGTAATATTTGCAGTCTACCATTGAAAATACCTTATAATATAACGTAATATGCAGTGTATCATTGAAAATACCTTATAATATAATGTAATATTTGCAGTCTACCATTGAAAATACCTTATAATGTAACGTAATAAGCAGTGTATCATTGAAAAAATTGGGTAATGTAACGTAATATGCAGAGTATCATTGTTAATACCCTATAATATAATGTAATATGCAGTGTAACATTGAAAATACCTTATAATATACTGTAATATTTGCAGTCTATCATTGAAAATACCTTATAATATAACGTAATATGCAGTGTATCATTGAAAATACCCTATAATATAATGTAATATGCAGTCTATCATTGAAAATGCCTTATAATACAACGTAATATGCAGTCTATCATTGAAAATACCTTATAATATAATGTAATATTTGCAGTCTATCATTGAAAATACCTTATAATATTACGTAATATGCAGTCAATCATTGAAAATACGTGATAATATAACGTAATATGCAGTCTATCATTGAAAATGCCTTATAATATAACGTAATATGCAGTCTATCATTGAAAATGCCTTATAATATAACGTAATATGCAGTATATCATTGAAAATACCTTATAATATAACGTAATAGGCAGTGTATCATTGAAAATACCTTATAATATAACGTAATATGCAGTCTATCATTGAAAATACCTTATAGTATAACGTATTATGCAGTGTATCATTGAAAATACCTTATAATATAATGTAATATTTGCAGTCTTCCATTGAAAATACCTTATAATATAATGTAATATTTGCAGTCTACCATTGAAAATACCTTATAATATAACGTAATATGCAGTGTATCATTGAAAATACCTTATAATGTAACGTAATAAGCAGTGTATCATTGAAAATACCCTATAATATAATGTAATATGCAGTGTATCATTGAAAATACCTTATAATATAATGTAATATTTGCAGTCTATCATTGAAAATACCTTATAATATTACGTAATATGCAGTCAAACATTGAAAATACGTGATAATATAACGTAATATGCAGTCTATCATTGAAAATGCCTTATAATATAACGTAATATGCAGTATATCATTGAAAATACCTTATAATATAACGTAATATGCAGTGTATCATTGAAAATACCTTATAATGTAACGTAATATGCAGTGTATCACTGAAAATACCTTATAATATAACGTGATATGCAGCCTATCATTGAAAATACCTTATAGTATAACGTAATATGCAGTGTATCATTGAAAATACCTTATAATATAATGTAATATTTGCAGTCTATCATTGAAAATACCTTATAATATAACGTAATATGCAGTGTATCATTGAAAATACCTTATAATATAATGTAATATTTGCAGTCTACCATTGAAAATACCTTATAATGTAACGTAATAAGCAGTGTATCATTGAAAAAATTGGGTAATGTATCGTAATATGCAGAGTATCATTGAAAATACCCTATAATATAATGTAATATGCAGTGTATCATTGAAAATACCTTATAATATAATGTAATATTTGCAGTCTATCATTGAAAATACCTTATAATATTACGTAATATGCAGTCAATCATTGAAAATACGTGATAATATAACGTAATATGCAGTCTATCATTGAAAATACCTTATAATATAACGTAATATGCAGTGTATCATTGAAAATACCTTATAATATAACGTGATATGCAGTCTATCATTGAAAATACCTTATAGTATAACGTAATATGCAGTGTATCATTGAAAAAATTGGGTAATGTATCGTAATATGCAGAGTATCATTGAAAATACCCTATAATATAATGTAATATGCAGTGTATCATTGAAAATACCTTATAATATAATGTAATATTTGCAGTCTACCATTGAAAATACCTTATAATATAACGTAATATGCAGTGTATCATTGAAAATACCTTATAATATAATGTAATATTTGCAGTCTACCATTGAAAATACCTTATAATGTAACGTAATAAGCAGTGTATCATTGAAAAAATTGGGTAATGTAACGTAATATGCAGAGTATCATTGTTAATACCCTATAATATAATGTAATATGCAGTGTAACATTGAAAATACCTTATAATATACTGTAATATTTGCAGTCTATCATTGAAAATACCTTATAATATAACGTAATATGCAGTGTATCATTGAAAATACCCTATAATATAATGTAATATGCAGTCTATCATTGAAAATGCCTTATAATACAACGTAATATGCAGTCTATCATTGAAAATACCTTATAATATAATGTAATATTTGCAGTCTATCATTGAAAATACCTTATAATATTACGTAATATGCAGTCAATCATTGAAAATACGTGATAATATAACGTAATATGCAGTCTATCATTGAAAATGCCTTATAATATAACGTAATATGCAGTCTATCATTGAAAATGCCTTATAATATAACGTAATATGCAGTATATCATTGAAAATACCTTATAATATAACGTAATAGGCAGTGTATCATTGAAAATACCTTATAATATAACGTAATATGCAGTCTATCATTGAAAATACCTTATAGTATAACGTATTATGCAGTGTATCATTGAAAATACCTTATAATATAATGTAATATTTGCAGTCTTCCATTGAAAATACCTTATAATATAATGTAATATTTGCAGTCTACCATTGAAAATACCTTATAATATAACGTAATATGCAGTGTATCATTGAAAATACCTTATAATGTAACGTAATAAGCAGTGTATCATTGAAAATACCCTATAATATAATGTAATATGCAGTGTATCATTGAAAATACCTTATAATATAATGTAATATTTGCAGTCTATCATTGAAAATACCTTATAATATTACGTAATATGCAGTCAAACATTGAAAATACGTGATAATATAACGTAATATGCAGTCTATCATTGAAAATGCCTTATAATATAACGTAATATGCAGTATATCATTGAAAATACCTTATAATATAACGTAATATGCAGTGTATCATTGAAAATACCTTATAATGTAACGTAATATGCAGTGTATCACTGAAAATACCTTATAATATAACGTGATATGCAGCCTATCATTGAAAATACCTTATAGTATAACGTAATATGCAGTGTATCATTGAAAATACCTTATAATATAATGTAATATTTGCAGTCTACCATTGAAAATACCTTATAATATAACGTAATATGCAGTGTATCATTGAAAATACCTTATAATATAATGTAATATTTGCAGTCTACCATTGAAAATACCTTATAATGTAACGTAATAAGCAGTGTATCATTGAAAAAATTGGGTAATGTATCGTAATATGCAGAGTATCATTGAAAATACCCTATAATATAATGTAATATGCAGTGTATCATTGAAAATACCTTATAATATAATGTAATATTTGCAGTCTATCATTGAAAATACCTTATAATATTACGTAATATGCAGTCAATCATTGAAAATACGTGATAATATAACGTAATATGCAGTCTATCATTGAAAATGCCTTATAATATAACGTAATATGCAGTATATCATTGAAAATACGTGATAATATAACGTATATGCAGTCTATCATTGAAAATGCCTTATAATATAACGTAATATGCAGTATATCATTGAAAATACCCTATAATATAATGTAATATGCAGTCTATCATTGAAAATGCCTTATAATACAACGTAATATGCAGTATATCATTGAAAATACCTTATAATATAACGTAATATGCAGTATATCTTTGAAAATACCTTAATATAACGTAATATGCAGTCTATCATTGAAAATGCCTTATAATATAACGTAATATGCAGTGTATCATTGAAAATACCTTATAATATAACGTAATATGCAGTGTATCATTGAAAATGCCTTATAATATTACGTAATATGCAGTGTATCATTGAAAATACCTTATAATATAATGTAATATTTGCAGTCTATCATTGAAAATACCTTATAATATTACGTAATATGCAGTCAATCATTGAAAATACGTGATAATATAACGTAATATGCAGTCTATCATTGAAAATGCCTTATAATATAACGTAATATGCAGTCTATCATTGAAAATGCCTTATAATATAACGTAATATGCAGTATATCATTGAAAATACCTTATAATATAATGTAATATTTGCAGTCTTCCATTGAAAATACCTTATAATATAATGTAATATTTGCAGTCTACCATTGAAAATACCTTATAATATAACGTAATATGCAGTGTATCATTGAAAATACCTTATAATGTAACGTAATAAGCAGTGTATCATTGAAAATACCCTATAATATAATGTAATATGCAGTGTATCATTGAAAATACCTTATAATATAATGTAATATTTGCAGTCTATCATTGAAAATACCTTATAATATTACGTAATATGCAGTCAAACATTGAAAATACGTGATAATATAACGTAATATGCAGTCTATCATTGAAAATGCCTTATAATATAACGTAATATGCAGTCTATCATTGAAAATACCTTATAATATAACGTAATATGCAGTGTATCATTGAAAATACCTTATAATGTAACGTAATATGCAGTGTATCACTGAAAATACCTTATAATATAACGTGATATGCAGCCTATCATTGAAAATACCTTATAGTATAACGTAATATGCAGTGTATCATTGAAAATACCTTATAATATAATGTAATATTTGCAGTCTACCATTGAAAATACCTTATAATATAATGTAATATGCAGTGTATCATTGAAAATACCTTATAATATAATGTAATATTTGCAGTCTACCATTGAAAATACCTTATAATGTAACGTAATAAGCAGTGTATCATTGAAAAAATTGGGTAATGTATCGTAATATGCAGAGTATCATTGAAAATACCCTATAATATAATGTAATATGCAGTGTATCATTGAAAATACCTTATAATATAATGTAATATTTGCAGTCTATCATTGAAAATACCTTATAATATTACGTAATATGCAGTCAATCATTGAAAATACGTGATAATATAACGTAATATGCAGTCTATCATTGAAAATGCCTTATAATATAACGTAATATGCAGTATATCATTGAAAATACGTGATAATATAACGTAATATGCAGTCTATCATTGAAAATGCCTTATAATATAACGTAATATGCAGTATATCATTGAAAATACCCTATAATATAATGTAATATGCAGTCTATCATTGAAAATGCCTTATAATACAACGTAATATGCAGTATATCATTGAAAATACCTTATAATATAACGTAATATGCAGTATATCTTTGAAAATACCTTAATATAACGTAATATGCAGTCTATCATTGAAAATGCCTTATAATATAACGTAATATGCAGTGTATCATTGAAAATACCTTATAATATAACGTAATATGCAGTGTATCATTGAAAATGCCTTATAATATTACGTAATATGCAGTGTATCATTGAAAATACCTTATAATATAATGTAATATTTGCAGTCTATCATTGAAAATACCTTATAATATTACGTAATATGCAGTCAATCATTGAAAATACGTGATAATATAACGTAATATGCAGTCTATCATTGAAAATGCCTTATAATATAACGTAATATGCAGTCTATCATTGAAAATGCCTTATAATATAACGTAATATGCAGTATATCATTGAAAATACCTTATAATATAACGTAATATGCAGTGTATCATTGAAAATACCTTATAATATAACGTAATATGCAGTCTATCATTGAAAATGCCTTATAATATAACGTAATATGCAGTGTATCATTGAAAATACCTTATAATATAATGTAATATTTGCAGTCTATCATTGAAAATACCTTATAATATTACGTAATATGCAGTCAATCATTGAAAATACGTGATAATATAACGTAATATGCAGTATATCATTGAAAATACCTTATAATATAACGTAATATGCAGTGTATCATTGAAAATACCTTATAATGTAACGTAATATGCAGTGTATCACTGAAAATACCTTATAATATAACGTGATATGCAGCCTATCATTGAAAATACCTTATAGTATAACGTAATATGCAGTATATCATTGAAAATACCTTATAATATAATGTAATATTTGCAGTCTACCATTGAAAATACCTTATAATATAACGTAATATGCAGTGTATCATTGAAAATACCTTATAATATAATGTAATATTTGCAGTCTACCATTGAAAATACCTTATAATGTAACGTAATAAGCAGTGTATCATTGAAAAAATTGGGTAATGTATCGTAATATGCAGAGTATCATTGAAAATACCCTATAATATAATGTAATATGCAGTGTATCATTGAAAATACCTTATAATATAATGTAATATTTGCAGTCTATCATTGAAAATACCTTATAATATTACGTAATATGCAGTCAATCATTGAAAATACGTGATAATATAACGTAATATGCAGTCTATCATTGAAAATGCCTTATAATATAACGTAATATGCAGTGTATCATTGAAAATACCTTATAATATAACGTAATATGCAGTGTATCATTGAAAATGCCTTATAATATTACGTAATATGCAGTGTATCATTGAAAATACCTTATAATATAATGTAATATTTGCAGTCTATCATTGAAAATACCTTATAATATTACGTAATATGCAGTCAATCATTGAAAATACGTGATAATATAACGTAATATGCAGTCTATCATTGAAAATGCCTTATAATATAACGTAATATGCAGTCTATCATTGAAAATGCCTTATAATATAACGTAATATGCAGTATATCATTGAAAATACCTTATAATATAACGTAATATGCAGTGTATCATTGAAAATACCTTATAATATAATGTAATATTTGCAGTCTATCATTGAAAATACCTAATAATATTACGTAATATGCAGTCAAACATTGAAAATACGTGATAATATAACGTAATATGCAGTCTATCATTGAAAATGCCTTATAATATAACGTAATATGCAGTATATCATTGAAAATACCTTATAATATAACGTAATATGCAGTGTATCATTGAAAATACCTTATAATATAACGTAATATGCAGTGTATCATTGAAAATACCTTATAATATAATGTAATATTTGCAGTCTACCATTGAAAATACCTTATAATATAACGTAATATGCAGTATATCTTTGAAAATACCTATAATATAACGTAATATGCAGTCTATCATTGAAAATGCCTTATAATATAACGTAATATGCAGTATATCATTGTAAATACCTTATAATATAACGTAATATGCAGTGTATCATTGAAAATACCTTATAATATAACGTAATATGCAGTGTATCATTGAAAATACCTTATAATATAACGTAATATGCAGTATATCATTGAAAATACCTTATAATATAACGTAATATGCAGTGTATCATTGAAAATACCTTATAATATAACGTAATATGCAGTGTGTCATTGAAAATGCCTTATAATATAACGTAATATGCAGTATATCATTGAAAATACCTTATAATATAACGTAATATGCAGTCTATCATTGAAAATGCCTTATAATATAACGTAATATGCAGTATATCATTGAAAATACCTTATAATATAACGTAATATGCAGTGTATCATTGAAAATACCTTATAATATAACGTAATATGCAGTCTATCATTGAAAATGCCTTATAATATAACGTAATATGCAGTGTATCATTGAAAATACCTTATAATATAATGTAATATTTGCAGTCTATCATTGAAAATACCTTATAATATTACGTAATATGCAGTCAATCATTGAAAATACGTGATAATATAACGTAATATGCAGTATATCATTGAAAATACCTTATAATATAACGTAATATGCAGTGTATCATTGAAAATACCTTATAATGTAACGTAATATGCAGTGTATCACTGAAAATACCTTATAATATAACGTGATATGCAGCCTATCATTGAAAATACCTTATAGTATAACGTAATATGCAGTGTATCATTGAAAATACCTTATAATATAATGTAATATTTGCAGTCTACCATTGAAAATACCTTATAATATAACGTAATATGCAGTGTGTCATTGAAAATGCCTTATAATATAACGTAATATGCAGTATATCATTGAAAATACCTTATAATATAACGTAATATGCAGTCTATCATTGAAAATGCCTTATAATATATCGTAATATGCAGTATATCATTGAAAATACCTTATAATATAACGTAATATGCAGTGTATCATTGAAAATACCTTCTAATATAACGTAATATGCAGTCTATCATTGAAAATACCTTATAGTATAACGTATTATGCAGTGTATCATTGATAATACCTTATAATATAATGTAATATTTGCAGTCTACCATTGAAAATACCTTATAATATAATGTAATATTTGCAGTCTACCATTGAAAATACCTTATAATATAACGTAATATGCAGTGTATCATTGAAAATACGTGATAATATAACGTAATATGCAGTGTATCATTGAAAATACCTTATAATATAATGTAATATTTGCAGTCTACCATTGAAAATACCTTATAATATAACGTAATATGCAGTGTATCATTGAAAATACCTTATAATATAATGTAATATTTGCAGTCTACCATTGAAAATACCTTATAATGTAACGTAATAAGCAGTGTATCATTGAAAAAATTGGGTAATGTATCGTAATATGCAGAGTATCATTGAAAATACCCTATAATATAATGTAATATGCAGTGTATCATTGAAAATACCTTATAATATAATGTAATATTTGCAGTCTATCATTGAAAATACCTTATAATATTACGTAATATGCAGTCAATCATTGAAAATACGTGATAATATAACGTAATATGCAGTCTATCATTGAAAATGCCTTATAATATAACGTAATATGCAGTATATCATTGAAAATACGTGATAATATAACGTAATATGCAGTCTATCATTGAAAATGCCTTATAATATAACGTAATATGCAGTATATCATTGAAAATACCCTATAATATAACGTAATATGCAGTCTATCATTGAAAATGCCTTATAATACAACGTAATATGCAGTATATCATTGAAAATACCTTATAATATAACGTAATATGCAGTATATCTTTGAAAATACCTTATAATATAACGTAATATGCAGTATATCATTGAAAATACCTTATAATATAACGTAATATGCAGTCTATCATTGAAAATGCCTTATAATAAAACGTAATATGCAGTATATCATTGAAAATACCTTATAATATAACGTAATATGCAGTGTATCATTGAAAATACCTTATAATATAACGTAATATGCAGTGTATCATGGAAAATACCTTATAATATTACGTAATATGCAGTCAATCATTGAAAATACGTGATAATATAACGTAATATGCAGTCTATCATTGAAAATGCCTTATAATATAACGTAATATGCAGTCTATCATTGAAAATGCCTTATAATATAACGTAATATGCAGTATATCATTGAAAATACCTTATAATATAACGTAATATGCAGTGTATCATTGAAAATACCTTATAATATAACGTAATATGCAGTGTATCATTGAAAATACCTTATAATGTAACGTAATAAGCAGTGTATCATTGAAAATATCTTGTAATGTAACGTAATATGCAGAGTATCATTCAAAATACCTTATAATATATGGTAATTTGTTGTGTATCATTGAAAATACCTTATAATATAACGTAATATGCAGAGTATCATTGAAAATACCTTATAATATAACGTAATATGCAGTGTATCATTGAAAATACCTTATAATATAACGTGATATGCAGTGTATCACTGAAAATACCTTATAATATTTGGTAATTCGTTGTGTATCATTGAAAATACCTTATAATATAACGTAATATGCAGTGTATCATTGAAAATACCTTATAATATAACGTAATATGCAGTGTATCATTGAAAATACCTTATAATGTAACGTAATAAGCAGTGTATCATTGAAAATACCCTATAATATAATGTATTATGCAGTGTATCATTGAAAATACCTTATAATATAATGTAATATTTGCAGTCTATCATTGAAAATACCTTATAATATTACGTAATATGCAGTCAAAACATTGAAAATACGTGATAATATAACGTAATATGCAGTCTATCATTGAAAATGCCTTATAATATAACGTAATATGCAGTATATCATTGAAAATACCTTATAATATAACGTAATATGCAGTGTATCATTGAAAATACCTTATAATATAACGTAATATGCAGTGTATCATTGAAAATACCTTATAATATAATGTAATATTTGCAGTCTACCATTGAAAATACCTTATAATATAACGTAATATGCAGTATATCTTTGAAAATACCTATAATATAACGTAATATGCAGTCTATCATTGAAAATGCCTTATAATATAACGTAATATGCAGTATATCATTGTAAATACCTTATAATATAACGTAATATGCAGTGTATCATTGAAAATACCTTATAATATAACGTAATACGCAGTGTATCATTGAAAATACCTTATAATATAACGTAATATGCAGTATATCATTGAAAATACCTTATAATATAACGTAATATGCAGTGTATCATTGAAAATACCTTATAATATAACGTAATATGCAGTGTGTCATTGAAAATGCCTTATAATATAACGTAATATGCAGTATATCATTGAAAATACCTTATAATATAACGTAATATGCAGTCTATCATTGAAAATGCCTTATAATATAACGTAATATGCAGTATATCATTGAAAATACCTTATAATATAACGTAATATGCAGTGTATCATTGAAAATACCTTCTAATATAACGTAATATGCAGTCTATCATTGAAAATACCTTATAGTATAACGTATTATGCAGTGTATCATTGATAATACCTTATAATATAATGTAATATTTGCAGTCTACCATTGAAAATACCTTATAATATAATGTAATATTTGCAGTCTACCATTGAAAATACCTTATAATATAACGTAATATGCAGTGTATCATTGAAAATACGTGATAATATAACGTAATATGCAGTGTATCATTGAAAATACCTTATAATATAATGTAATATTTGCAGTCTATCATTGAAAATACCTTATAATATAACGTAACATGCTGTGTATCATTGAAAATGCCTTATAATATAACGTAATATGCAGTGTATCATTGAAAATACCTTATAATATAAAGTGATATGCAGTCTATCATTGAAAATACCTTATAATATATGGTAATTTGTTGTGTATCATTGAAAATACCTTATAATATAACGTAATATGCAGAGTAACATTGAAAATACCTTATAATATTTGGTAATTCGTTGTGTATCATTGAAAATACCTTATAATATAACGTAATATGCAGTGTATCATTGAAAATACCTTATAATATAACGTAATATGCAGTGTATCATTGAAAATACCTTATAATGTAACGTAATAAGCAGTGTATCATTGAAAATATCTTGTAATGTAACGTAATATGCAGAGTATCATTCAAAATACCTTATAATATATGGTAATTTGTTGTGTATCATTGAAAATACCTTATAATATAACGTAATATGCAGAGTATCATTGAAAATACCTTATAATATAACGTAATATGCAGTGTATCATTGAAAATACCTTATAATATAACGTAATATGCAGTGTATCATTGAAAATACCTTATAATATAACGTAATATGCAGTGTATCATTGAAAATACCTTATAATGTAACGTAATAAGCAGTGTATCATTGAAAATATCTTGTAATGTAACGTAATATGCAGTGTATCATTGAAAATATCTTATAATGTAACGTAATATGCAGTGTATCATTGAAAATGTCTTGTAATGTAACGTAATATGCAGAGTATCATTCAAAATACCTTATGATATAACGTAATATGCAGAGTATCATTGAAAATACCTTATAATATAACGTGATATGCAGTATATCATTGAAAATACCTTATAATGTAACGTAATAAGCAGTGTATCATTGAAAATACCTTATAATATAACGTAATATGCAGTGTATCATTGAAAATACCTTATAATAAATCGTAATTTGTTGTGTATCATTGAAAATACCTTATAATATAACGTAATATGCAGTGTATCATTGAAAATACCTTATAATGTAACGTAATAAGCAGTGTATCATTGAAAATACCCTATAATATAATGTAATATGCAGTGTATCATTGAAAATACCTTATAATATAATGTAATATTTGCAGTCTATCATTGAAAATACCTTATAATATTACGTAATATGCAGTCAAACATTGAAAATACGTGATAATATAACGTAATATGCAGTCTATCATTGAAAATGCCTTATAATATAACGTAATATGCAGTATATCATTGAAAATACCTTATAATATAACGTAATATGCAGTGTATCATTGAAAATACCTTATAATATAACGTAATATGCAGTGTATCATTGAAAATACCTTATAATATAATGTAATATTTGCAGTCTACCATTGAAAATACCTTATAATATAACGTAATATGCAGTATATCTTTGAAAATACCTATAATATAACGTAATATGCAGTCTATCATTGAAAATGCCTTATAATATAACGTAATATGCAGTATATCATTGTAAATACCTTATAATATAACGTAATATGCAGTGTATCATTGAAAATACCTTATAATATAACGTAATATGCAGTGTATCATTGAAAATACCTTATAATATAACGTAATATGCAGTATATCATTGAAAATACCTTATAATATAACGTAATATGCAGTGTATCATTGAAAATACCTTATAATATAACGTAATATGCAGTGTGTCATTGAAAATGCCTTATAATATAACGTAATATGCAGTATATCATTGAAAATACCTTATAATATAACGTAATATGCAGTGTATCATTGAAAATACGTGATAATATAACGTAATATGCAGTGTATCATTGAAAATACCTTATAATATAATGTAATATTTGCAGTCTATCATTGAAAATACCTTATAATATAACGTAACATGCTGTGTATCATTGAAAATGCCTTATAATATAACGTAATATGCAGTGTATCATTGAAAATACCATATAATATAAAGTGATATGCAGTCTATCATTGAAAATACCTTATAATATATGGTAATTTGTTGTGTATCATTGAAAATACCTTATAATATAACGTAATATGCAGAGTATCATTGAAAATACCTTATAATATAACGTAATATGCAGTGTATCATTGAAAATACCTTATAATATAACGTGATATGCAGTGTATCATTGAAAATACCTTATAATATTTGGTAATTCGTTGTGTATCATTGAAAATACCTTATAATATAACGTAATATGCAGTGTATCATTGAAAATACCTTATAATGTAACGTAATAAGCAGTGTATCATTGAAAATATCTTGTAATGTAACGTAATATGCAGAGTATCATTCAAAATACCTTATAATATATGGTAATTTGTTGTGTATCATTGAAAATACCTTATAATATAACGTAATATGCAGAGTATCATTGAAAATACCTTATAATATAACGTAATATGCAGTGTATCATTGAAAATACCTTATAATATAACGTAATATGCAGTGTATCATTGAAAATACCTTATAATGTAACGTAATAAGCAGTGTATCATTGAAAATATCTTGTAATGTAACGTAATATGCAGTGTATCATTGAAAATACCTTATAATGTAACGTAATATGCAGTGTATCATTGAAAATGTCTTGTAATGTAACGTAATATGCAGAGTATCATTCAAAATACCTTATGATATAACGTAATATGCAGAGTATCATTGAAAATACCTTATAATATAACGTGATATGCAGTATATCATTGAAAATACCTTATAATGTAACGTAATAAGCAGTGTATCATTGAAAATACCTTATAATATAACGTAATATGCAGTGTATCATTGAAAATACCTTATAATAAATCGTAATTTGTTGTGTATCATTGAAAATACCTTATAATATAACGTAATATGCAGTGTATCATTGAAAATACCTTATAATGTAACGTAATATGCAGTGTATCATTGAAAATGTCTTGTAATGTAACGTAATATGCAGAGTATCATTCAAAATACCTTATAATATAACGTAATATGCAGAGTATCATTGAAAATACCTTATAATATAACGTGATATGCAGTATATCATTGAAAATTCCTTATAATGTAATGTAATAAGCAGTGTATCATTGAAAATATCTTGTAATGTAACGTAATATGCAGAGTATTATTGAAAATGCCTTATAATATAACGTAATATGCAGTGTATCATTGAAAATACCTTATAATATAACGTAATATGCAGTGTATCATTGAAAATACCTTATAATGTAACGTAATAAGCAGTGTATCATTGAAAATATCTTGTAATGTAACGTAATATGCAGAGTATCATTCAAAATACCTTATAATATAACGTAATATGCAGAGTATCATTGAAAATACCTTATAATATAACGTAATATGCAGTGTATCATTGAAAATAATTATATAATATAACGTAATATGCAGTGTGTCATTGAAAATGCCTTATAATATAACGTAATATGCAGTATATCATTGAAAATACCTTCTAATATAACGTAATATGCAGTCTATCATTGAAAATGCCTTATAATATAACGTAATATGCAGTATATCATTGAAAATACCTTATAATATAACGTAATATGCAGTGTATCATTGAAAATACCTTATAATATAACGTAATATGCAGTATATCATTGAAAATACCTTATAATATAACGTAATATGCAGTCTATCATTGAAAATACCTTATAGTATAACGTAATATGCAGTGTATCATTGAAAATACCTTATAATGTAACGTAATAAGCAGTGTATCATTGAAAATATCTTGTAATGTAACGTAATATGCAGAGTATCATTCAAAATACCTTATAATATAACGTAATATGCAGAGTATCATTGAAAATACCTTATAATATAACGTAATATGCAGTGTATCATTGAAAATACCTTATAATATAACGTAATATGCAGAGTATCATTGAAAATGCCTTATAATATAATGTAATATGCAGTATATCATTGAAAATACCTTATAATATAACGTAATATGCAGTGTATCATTGAAAATACCTTCTAATATAACGTAATATGCAGTCTATCATTGAAAATACCTTATAGTATAACGTATTATGCAGTGTATCATTGAAAATACCTTATAATATAATGTAATATTTGCAGTCTACCATTGAAAATACCTTATAATATAATGTAATATTTGCAGTCTACCATTGAAAATACCTTATAATATAACGTAATATGCAGTGTATCATTGAAAATACCTTATAATATAACGTAATATGCAGTGTATCATTGAAAATACCTTATAATATAACGTGATATGCAGCCTATCATTGAAAATACCTTATAGTATAACGTAATATGCAGTGTATCATTGAAAATACCTTATAATATAATGTAATATTTGCAGTCTACCATTGAAAATACCTTATAATATAACGTAATATGCAGTGTATCATTGAAAATACCTTATAATATAATGTAATATTTGCAGTCTACCATTGAAAATACCTTATAATGTAACGTAATAAGCAGTGTATCATTGAAAAAATTGTGTAATGTAACGTAATATGCAGAGTATCATTGTTAATACCCTATAATATAATGTAATATGCAGTGTATCATTGAAAATACCTTATAATATACTGTAATATTTGCAGTCTATCATTGAAAGTACCTTATAATATTACGTAATATGCAGTCAATCATTGAAAATACGTGATAATATAACGTAATATGCAGAGTATCATTGAAAATACCTTATAATATAACGTAATATGCAGTGTATCATTGAAAATACCTTATAATATATGGTAATTTGTTGTGTATCATTGAAAATACCTTATAATATAACGTAATATGCAGAGTATCATTGAAAATACCTTATAATATAACGTAATATGCAGTGTATCATTGAAAATACCTTATAATGTAACGTAATATGCAGTGTTTCATTGAAAATACATTATAATGTAATGTAATATGCAGTCTATCATTGAAAATATCTTATAATATAATGTAATATGCAGTGTATCATTGACAATACCTTATAATGTAACGTGATATGCAGTGTGTCATTGAAAATGCCTTATAATATAACGTAATATGCAGTATATCATTGAAAATACCTTATAATATAACGTAATATGCAGTCTATCATTGAAAATGCCTTATAATATAACGTAATATGCAGTATATCATTGAAAATACCTTATAATATAACGTAATATGCAGTGTATCATTGAAAATACCTTCTAATATAACGTAATATGCAGTCTATCATTGAAAATACCTTATAGTATAACGTATTATGCAGTGTATCATTGAAAATACCTTATAATATAATGTAATATTTGCAGTCTACCATTGAAAATACCTTATAATATAATGTAATATTTGCAGTCTACCATTGAAAATACCTTATAATATAACGTAATATGCAGTGTATCATTGAAAATACCTTATAATATAACGTAATATGCAGTGTATCATTGAAAATACCTTATAATATAACGTGATATGCAGCCTATCATTGAAAATACCTTATAGTATAACGTAATATGCAGTGTATCATTGAAAATACCTTATAATATAATGTAATATTTGCAGTCTACCATTGAAAATACCTTATAATATAACGTAATATGCAGTGTATCATTGAAAATGTCTTGTAATGTAACGTAATATGCAGAGTATCATTCAAAATACCTTATAATATAACGTAATATGCAGAGTATCATTGAAAATACCTTATAATATAACGTGATATGCAGTATATCATTGAAAATTGCTTATAATGTAATGTAATAAGCAGTGTATCATTGAAAATATCTTGTAATGTAACGTAATATGCAGAGTATTATTGAAAATGCCTTATAATATAACGTAATATGCAGTGTATCATTGAAAATACCTTATAATATAACGTAATATGCAGTGTATCATTGAAAATACCTTATAATGTAACGTAATAAGCAGTGTATCATTGAAAATATCTTGTAATGTAACGTAATATGCAGAGTATCATTCAAAATACCTTATAATATAACGTAATATGCAGAGTATCATTGAAAATACCTTATAATATAACGTAATATGCAGTGTATCATTGAAAATACCTTATAATATAACGTAATATGCAGTGTGTCATTGAAAATGCCTTATAATATAACGTAATATGAAGTATATCATTGAAAATACCTTATAATATAACGTAATATGCAGTCTATCATTGAAAATGCCTTATAATATAACGTAATATGCAGTATATCATTGAAAATACCTTATAATATAACGTAATATGCAGTGTATCATTGAAAATACCTTCTAATATAACGTAATATGCAGTCTATCATTGAAAATACCTTATAGTATAACGTATTATGCAGTGTATCATTGAAAATACCTTATAATATAATGTAATATTTGCAGTCTACCATTGAAAATACCTTATAATATAATGTAATATTTGCAGTCTACCATTGAAAATACCTTATAATATAACGTAATATGCAGTGTATCATTGAAAATACCTTATAATATAACGTAATATGCAGTGTATCATTGAAAATACCTTATAATATAACGTGATATGCAGCCTATCATTGAAAATACCTTATAGTATAACGTAATATGCAGTGTATCATTGAAAATACCTTATAATATAATGTAATATTTGCAGTCTACCATAGAAAATACCTTATAATATAACGTAATATGCAGTGTATCATTGAAAATACCTTATAATATAATGTAATATTTGCAGTCTACCATTGAAAATACCTTATAATGTAACGTAATAAGCAGTGTATCATTGAAAAAATTGTGTAATGTAACGTAATATGCAGAGTATCATTGTTAATACCCTATAATATAATGTAATATGCAGTGTATCATTGAAAATACCTTATAATATACTGTAATATTTGCAGTCTATCATTGAAAATACCTTATAATATAACGTAATATGCAGTGTATCATTGAAAATACCCTATAATATAATGTAATATGCAGTGTATCATTGAAAATATTTTATAATATAATGTAATATTTGCAGTCTATCATTGAAAATACCTTATAATATTACGTAATATGCAGTCAATCATTGAAAATACGTGATAATATAACGTAATATGCAGAGTATCATTGAAAATACCTTATAATATAACGTAATATGCAGTGTATCATTGAAAATACCTTATAATATATGGTAATTTGTTGTGTATCATTGAAAATACCTTATAATATAACGTAATATGCAGAGTATCATTGAAAATACCTTATAATATAACGTAATATGCAGTGTATCATTGAAAATACCTTATAATGTAACGTAATATGCAGTGTATCATTGAAAATGTCTTGTAATGTAACGTAATATGCAGAGTATCATTCAAAATACCTTATAATATAACGTAATATGCAGAGTATCATTGAAAATACCTTATAATATAACGTGATATGCAGTATATCATTGAAAATTGCTTATAATGTAATGTAATAAGCAGTGTATCATTGAAAATATCTTGTAATGTAACGTAATATGCAGAGTATTATTGAAAATGCCTTATAATATAACGTAATATGCAGTGTATCATTGAAAATACCTTATAATATAACGTAATATGCAGTGTATCATTGAAAATACCTTATAATGTAACGTAATAAGCAGTGTATCATTGAAAATATCTTGTAATGTAACGTAATATGCAGAGTATCATTGAAAATACCTTATAATATAACGTAATATGCAGTGTATCATTGAAAATACCTTATAATATAACGTAATATGCAGTGTATCATTGAAAATGCCTTATAATATAACGTAATATGAAGTATATCATTGAAAATACCTTATAATATAACGTAATATGCAGTCTATCATTGAAAATGCCTTATAATATAACGTAATATGCAGTATATCATTGAAAATACCTTATAATATAACGTAATATGCAGTGTATCATTGAAAATACCTTCTAATATAACGTAATATGCAGTCTATCATTGAAAATACCTTATAGTATAACGTATTATGCAGTGTATCATTGAAAATACCTTATAATATAATGTAATATTTGCAGTCTACCATTGAAAATACCTTATAATATAATGTAATATTTGCAGTCTACCATTGAAAATACCTTATAATATAACGTAATATGCAGTGTATCATTGAAAATACCTTATAATATAACGTAATATGCAGTGTATCATTGAAAATACCTTATAATATAACGTGATATGCAGCCTATCATTGAAAATACCTTATAGTATAACGTAATATGCAGTGTATCATTGAAAATACCTTATAATATAATGTAATATTTGCAGTCTACCATAGAAAATACCTTATAATATAACGTAATATGCAGTGTATCATTGAAAATACCTTATAATATAATGTAATATTTGCAGTCTACCATTGAAAATACCTTATAATGTAACGTAATAAGCAGTGTATCATTGAAAAAATTGTGTAATGTAACGTAATATGCAGAGTATCATTGTTAATACCCTATAATATAATGTAATATGCAGTGTATCATTGAAAATACCTTATAATATACTGTAATATTTGCAGTCTATCATTGAAAATACCTTATAATATAACGTAATATGCAGTGTATCATTGAAAATACCCTATAATATAATGTAATATGCAGTGTATCATTGAAAATACCTTATAATATAATGTAATATTTGCAGTCTATCATTGAAAATACCTTATAATATTACGTAATATGCAGTCAATCATTGAAAATACGTGATAATATAACGTAATATGCAGAGTATCATTGAAAATACCTTATAATATAACGTAATATGCAGTGTATCATTGAAAATACCTTATAATATATGGTAATTTGTTGTGTATCATTGAAAATACGTTATAATATAACGTAATATGCAGAGTATCATTGAAAATACCTTATAATATAACGTAATATGCAGTGTATCATTGAAAATACCTTATAATGTAACGTAATATGCAGTGTATCATTGAAAATGTCTTGTAATGTAACGTAATATGCAGAGTATCATTCAAAATACCTTATAATATAACGTAATATGCAGAGTATCATTGAAAATACCTTATAATATAACGTGATATGCAGTATATCATTGAAAATTGCTTATAATGTAATGTAATAAGCAGTGTATCATTGAAAATATCTTGTAATGTAACGTAATATGCAGAGTATTATTGAAAATGCCTTATAATATAACGTAATATGCAGTGTATCATTGAAAATACCTTATAATATAACGTAATATGCAGTGTATCATTGAAAATACCTTATAATGTAACGTAATAAGCAGTGTATCATTGAAAATATCTTGTAATGTAACGTAATATGCAGAGTATCATTGAAAATACCTTATAATATAACGTAATATGCAGTGTATCATTGAAAATACCTTATAATATAACGTAATATGCAGTGTGTCATTGAAAATGCCTTATAATATAACGTAATATGCAGTATATCATTGAAAATACCTTATAATATAACGTAATATGCAGTCTATCATTGAAAATGCCTTATAATATAACGTAATATGCAGTATATCATTGAAAATACCTTATAATATAACGTAATATGCAGTGTATCATTGAAAATACCTTCTAATATAACGTAATATGCAGTCTATCATTGAAAATACCTTATAGTATAACGTATTATGCAGTGTATCATTGAAAATACCTTATAATATAATGTAATATTTGCAGTCTACCATTGAAAATACCTTATAATATAATGTAATATTTGCAGTCTACCATTGAAAATACCTTATAATATAACGTAATATGCAGTGTATCATTGAAAATACCTTATAATATAACGTAATATGCAGTGTATCATTGAAAATACCTTATAATATAACGTGATATGCAGCCTATCATTGAAAATACCTTATAGTATTACGTAATATGCAGTGTATCATTGAAAATACCTTATAATATACTGTAATATTTGCAGTCTATCATTGAAAATACCTTATAATATAACGTGATATGCAGTATATCATTGAAAATACCTTATAATGTAACGTAATAAGCAGTGTATCATTGAAAATACCTTATGATATAACGTAATATGCAGTGTATCATTGAAAATACCTTATAATAAATCGTAATTTGTTGTGTATCATTGAAAATACCTTATAATATAACGTAATATGCAGTGTATCATTGAAAATACCTTATAATGTAACGTAATATGCAGTGTATCATTGAAAATGTCTTGTAATGTAACGTAATATGCAGAGTATCATTCAAAATACCTTATAATATAACGTAATATGCAGAGTATCATTGAAAATACCTTATAATATAACGTGATATGCAGTATATCATTAAAAATTCCTTATAATGTAATGTAATAAGCAGTGTATTATTGAAAATATCTTGTAATGTAACGTAATATGCAGAGTATTATTGAAAATGCCTTATAATATAACGTAATATGCAGTGTATCATTGAAAATACCTTATAATATAATGTAATATTTGCAGTCTACCATTGAAAATACCTTATAATGTAACGTAATAAGCAGTGTATCATTGAAAAAATTGTGTAATGTAACGTAATATGCAGAGTATCATTGTTAATACCCTATAATATAATGTAATATGCAGTGTATCATTGAAAATACCTTATAAAATACTGTAATATTTGCAGTCTATCATTGAAAATACCTTATAATATAACGTAATATGCAGTGTATCATTGAAAATACCCTATAATATAATGTAATATGCAGTGTATCATTGAAAATACCTTATAATATAATGTAATATTTGCAGTCTATCATTGAAAATACCTTATAATATTACGTAATATGCAGTCAATCATTGAAAATACGTGATAATATAACGTAATATGCAGAGTATCATTGAAAATACCTTATAATATAACGTAATATGCAGTGTATCATTGAAAATACCTTATAATATATGGTAATTTGTTGTGTATCATTGAAAATACCTTATAATATAACGTAATATGCAGAGTATCATTGAAAATACCTTATAATATAACGTAATATGCAGTGTATCATTGAAAATACCTTATAATGTAACGTAATATGCAGTGTTTCATTGAAAATACATTATAATGTAATGTAATATGCAGTCTATCATTGGAAATACCTTATAATACAACGTAATATGCAGTGTATCATTGAAAATGCCTTATAATATAACGTAATATGCAGTGTATCATTGAAAATACCTTATAATATAATGTAATATTTGCAGTCTATCATTGAAACTACCTTATAATATAACGTAATATGCAGTGTATCATTGAAAATACCTTATAATGTAACGTAATATGCAGTGTATCATTGAAAATGTCTTGTAATGTAATGTAATATGCAGAGTATCATTCAAAATACCTTATGATATAACGTAATATGCAGAGTATCATTGAAAATACCTTATAATATAACGTGATATGCAGTATATCATTGAAAATACCTTATAATGTAACGTAATAAGCAGTGTATCATTGAAAATACCTTATGATATAACGTAATATGCAGTGTATCATTGAAAATACCTTATAATAAATCGTAATTTGTTGTGTATCATTGAAAATACCTTATAATATAACGTAATATGCAGTGTATCATTGAAAATACCTTATAATGTAACGTAATATGCAGTGTATCATTGAAAATGTCTTGTAATGTAACGTAATATGCAGAGTATCATTCAAAATACCTTATAATATAACGTAATATGCAGAGTATCATTGAAAATACCTTATAATATAACGTGATATGCAGTATATCATTGAAAATTCCTTATAATGTAATGTAATAAGCAGTGTATCATTGAAAATATCTTGTAATGTAACGTAATATGCAGAGTATTATTGAAAATGCCTTATAATATAACGTAATATGCAGTGTATCATTGAAAATACCTTATAATATAACGTAATATGCAGTGTATCATTGAAAATACCTTATAATGTAACGTAATAAGCAGTGTATCATTGAAAATATCTTGTAATGTAACGTAATATGCAGAGTATCATTCAAAATACCTTATAATATAACGTAATATGCAGAGTATCATTGAAAATACCTTATAATATAACGTAATATGCAGTGTATCATTGAAAATACCTTATAATGTAACGTAATATGCAGTGTGTCATTGAAAATGCCTTATAATATAACGTAATATGCAGTATATCATTGAAAATACCTTATAATATAACGTAATATGCAGTCTATCATTGAAAATGCCTTATAATATAACGTAATATGCAGTATATCATTGAAAATACCTTATAATATAACGTAATATGCAGAGTATCATTGAAAATACCCTATAATATAATGTAATATGCAGTGTATCATTGAAAATACCTTATAATAAATCGTAATTTGTTGTGTATCATTGAAAATACCTTATAATATAACGTAATATGCAGTGTATCATTGAAAATACCTTATAATGTAACGTAATATGCAGTGTATCATTGAAAATGTCTTGTAATGTAACGTAATATGCAGAGTATCATTCAAAATACCTTATAATATAACGTAATATGCAGAGTATCATTGAAAATACCTTATAATATAACGTGATATGCAGTATATCATTGAAAATTCCTTATAATGTAATGTAATAAGCAGTGTATCATTGAAAATATCTTGTAATGTAACGTAATATGCAGAATATTATTGAAAATGCCTTATAATATAACGTAATATGCAGTGTATCATTGAAAATACCTTATAATATAACGTAATATGCAGTGTATCATTGAAAATACCTTATAATGTAACGTAATAAGCAGTGTATCATTGAAAATGTCTTGTAATGTAACGTAATATGCAGAGTATCATTCAAAATACCTTATAATATAACGTAATATGCAGAGTATCATTGAAAATACCTTATAATATAACGTGATATGCAGTATATCATTGAAAATGCCTTATAATAAATAGTAATATGCAGTCTATCGTTAAAAATACGTGATAATATAACGTAATATGCAGTGTATCATTGAAAATACCTTATAATATAATGTAATATTTGCAGTCTATCATTGAAAATGCCTTATAATATTACGTAATATGCAGTCAATCATTGAAAATACGTGATAATATAACGTAATATGCAGTCTATCATTGAAAATGCCTTATAATATAACGTAATATGCAGTATATCATTGAAAATACGTGATAATATAACGTAATATGCAGTCTATCATTGAAAATGCCTTATAATATAACGTAATATGCAGTATATCTTTGAAAATACCCTATAATATAATGTAATATGCAGTCTATCATTGAAAATGCCTTATAATACAACGTAATATGCAGTATATCATTGAAAATACCTTATAATATAACGTAATATGCAGAGTATCATTGAAAATACCTTATAATATAACGTGATATGCAGAGTATCATTCAAAATACCTTATAATATAACGTAATATGCAGAGTATCATTGACAATACCTTATAATATAACGTAATATGCAGTGTATCATTGAAAATACCTTATAATATATGGTAATTTGTTTTGTATCATTGAAAATACCTTATAATATAACGTAATATGCAGAGTATCATTGAAAATACCTTATAATATAACGTAATATGCAGTGTATCAGTGAAAACACCTTATAATGTAACGTAATATGCAGTGTTTCATTGAAAATACATTATAATGTAATGTAATATGCAGTCTATCATTGAAAATATCTTATAATATAATGTAATATGCAGTGTATCATTGACAATACCTTATAATGTAACGTGATATGCAGTGTATCATTGAAAATGTCTTGTAATGTAACGTAATATGCAGAGTATCATTCAAAATACCTTATGATATAACGTAATATGCAGAGTATCATTGAAAATACCTTATAATATAACGTGATATGCAGTATATCATTGAAAATACCTTATAATGTAACGTAATAAGCAGTGTATCATTGATAATACCTTATAATATAACGTAATATGCAGTGTATCATTGAAAATACCTTATAATATATCGTAATTTGTTGTGTATCATTGAAAATACCTTATAATATAACGTAATATGCAGTGTATCATTGAAAATACCTTATAATGTAACGTAATATGCAGTGTATCATTGAAAATGTCTTGTAATGTAACGTAATATGCAGAGTATCATTCAAAATACCTTATAATATAACGTAATATGCAGAGTATCATTGAAAATACCTTATAATATAACGTGATATGCAGTATATCATTGAAAATACCTTATAATGTAATGTAATAAGCAGTGTATCATTGAAAATATCTTGTAATGTAACGTAATATGCAGAGTATTATTGAAAATGCCTTATAATATAACGTAATATGCAGTGTATCATTGAAAATATCATATAATATATTGTAATATGCAGTCTATCATTGAAAATATCTTATAATATAACGTAATATGCAATGTATCATGGAAAATACCTTATAATATAATGTAATATTTGCAGTCTATCATTGAAAATACCTTATAATATAATGTAATATTTGCAGTCTATCATTGAAACTACCTTATAATATAACGTAATATGCAGTGTATCATTGAAAATACCTTATAATATAACGTAATATGCAGTCTATCATTGAAAATGCCTTATAATATAACGTAATATGCAGTATATCATTGAAAATACGTGATAATATAACGTAATATGCAGTCTATCATTGAAAATGCCTTATAATATAACGTAATATGCAGTATATCTTTGAAAATACCCTATAATATAATGTAATATGCAGTCTATCATTGAAAATGCCTTATAATACAACGTAATATGCAGTATATCATTGAAAATACCTTATAATATAACGTAATATGCAGAGTATCATTGAAAATACCTTATAATATAACGTGATATGCAGAGTATCATTCAAAATACCTTATAATATAACGTAATATGCAGAGTATCATTGAAAATACCTTATAATATAACGTAATATGCAGTGTATCATTGAAAATACCTTATAATATATGGTAATTTGTTGTGTATCATTGAAAATACCTTATAATATAACGTAATATGCAGAGTATCATTGAAAATACCTAATAATATAACGTAATATGCAGTGCATCATTGAAAATACCTTATAATGTAACGTAATATGCAGTGTTTCATTGAAAATACATTATAATGTAATGTAATATGCAGTCTATCATTGAAAATATCTTATAATATAATGTAATATGCAGTGTATCATTGACAATACCTTATAATGTAACGTGATATGCAGTCTATCATTGGAAATACCTTATAATACAACGTAATATGCAGTGTATCATTGAAAATGCCTTATAATATAACGTAATATGCAGAGTATCATTGAAAATACCTTATAATATAACGTGATATGCAGTATATCATTGAAAATTCCTTATAATGTAATGTAATAAGCAGTGTATCATTGAAAATATCTTGTAATGTAACGTAATATGCAGAATATTATTGAAAATGCCTTATAATATAACGTAATATGCAGTGTATCATTGAAAATACCTTATAATATAACGTAATATGCAGTGTATCATTGAAAATACCTTATAATGTAACGTAATAAGCAGTGTATCATTGAAAATATCTTGTAATGTAACGTAATATGCAGAGTATCATTCAAAATACCTTATAATATAACGTAATATGCAGAGTATCATTGAAAATACCATATAATATAACGTGATATGCAGTATATCATTGAAAATACCTTATAATGTAATGTAATAAGCAGTGTATCATTGAAAATACCTTATAATATAACGTAATATGCAGTGTATCATTGAAAATACCTTATAATGTAACGTAATATGCAGTGTATCATTGAAAATGTCTTGTAATGTAACGTAATATGCAGAGTATCATTCAAATACCTTATAATATAACGTAATATGCAGAGTATCATTGAAAATACCTTATAATATAACGTGATATGCAGTATATCATTGAAAATGCCTTATAATAAATAGTAATATGCAGTCTATCGTTAAAAATACGTGATAATATAACGTAATATGCAGTGTATCATTGAAAATACCTTATAATATAATGTAATATTTGCAGTCTATCATTGAAAATACTCTATAATATTACGTAATATGCAGTCAATCATTGAAAATACGTGATAATATAACGTAATATGCAGTCTATCATTGAAAATGCCTTATAATATAACGTAATATGCAGTATATCATTGAAAATACGTGATAATATAACGTAATATGCAGTCTATCATTGAAAATGCCTTATAATATAACGTAATATGCAGTATATCTTTGAAAATACCCTATAATATAATGTAATATGCAGTCTATCATTGAAAATGCCTTATAATACAACGTAATATGCAGTATATCATTGAAAATACCTTATAATATAACGTAATATGCAGAGTATCATTGAAAATACCTTATAATATAACGTGATATGCAGAGTATCATTCAAAATACCTTATAATATAACGTAATATGCAGAGTATCATTGACAATACCTTATAATATAACGTAATATGCAGTGTATCATTGAAAATACCTTATAATATATGGTAATTTGTTGTGTATCATTGAAAATACCTTATAATATAACGTAATATGCAGAGTATCATTGAAAATACCTTATAATATAACGTAATATGCAGTGTATCATTGAAAATACCTTATAATGTAACGTAATATGCAGTGTTTCATTGAAAATACATTATAATGTAATGTAATATGCAGTCTATCATTGAAAATATCTTATAATATAATGTAATATGCAGTGTATCATTGACAATACCTTATAATGTAACGTGATATGCAGTGTATCATTGAAAATGTCTTGTAATGTAACGTAATATGCAGAGTATCATTCAAAATACCTTATGATATAACGTAATATGCAGAGTATCATTGAAAATACCTTATAATATAACGTGATATGCAGTATATCATTGAAAATACCTTATAATGTAACGTAATAAGCAGTGTATCATTGATAATACCTTATAATATAACGTAATATGCAGTGTATCATTGAAAATACCTTATAATATATCGTAATTTGTTGTGTATCATTGAAAATACCTTATAATGTAACGTAATATGCAGTGTATCATTGAAAATGTCTTGTAATGTAACGTAATATGCAGAGTATCATTCAAAATACCTTATAATATAACGTAATATGCAGAGTATCATTGAAAATACCTTACAATATAACGTGATATGCAGTATATCATTGAAAATACCTTATAATGTAATGTAATAAGCAGTGTATCATTGAAAATATCTTGTAATGTAACGTAATATGCAGAGTATTATTGAAAATGCCTTATAATATAACGTAATATGCAGTGTATCATTGAAAATATCATATAATATATTGTAATATGCAGTCTATCATTGAAAATATCTTATAATATAACGTAATATGCAATGTATCATGGAAAATACCTTATAATATAATGTAATATTTGCAGTCTATCATTGAAAATACCTTATAATATAATGTAATATTTGCAGTCTATCATTGAAACTACCTTATAATATAACGTAATATGCAGTGTATCATTGAAAATACCTTATAATATAACGTAATATGCAGTCTATCATTGAAAATGTCTTATAATATAACGTAATATGCAGTATATCATTGAAAATACGTGATAATATAACGTAATATGCAGTCTATCATTGAAAATGCCTTATAATATAACGTAATATGCAGTATATCTTTGAAAATACCCTATAATATAATGTAATATGCAGTCTATCATTGAAAATGCCTTATAATACAACGTAATATGCAGTATATCATTGAAAATACCTTATAATATAACGTAATATGCAGAGTATCATTGAAAATACCTTATAATATAACGTGATATGCAGAGTATCATTCAAAATACCTTATAATATAACGTAATATGCAGAGTATCATTGAAAATACCTTATAATATAACGTAATATGCAGTGTATCATTGAAAATACCTTATAATATATGGTAATTTGTTGTGTATCATTGAAAATACCTTATAATATAACGTAATATGCAGAGTATCATTGAAAATACCTTATAATATAACGTAATATGCAGTGCATCATTGAAAATACCTTATAATGTAACGTAATATGCAGTGTTTCATTGAAAATACATTATAATGTAATGTAATATGCAGTCTATCATTGAAAATATCTTATAATATAATGTAATATGCAGTGTATCATTGACAATACCTTATAATGTAACGTGATATGCAGTCTATCATTGGAAATACCTTATAATATAATGTAATATTTGCAGTCTATGATTGAAACTACCTTATAATATAACGTAATATGCAGTGTATCATTGAAAATACCTTATAATGTAACGTAATATGCAGTGTATCATTGAAAATGTCTTGTAATGTAACGTAATATGCAGAGTATCATTCAAAATACCTTATGATATAACGTAATATGCAGAGTATCATTGAAAATACCTTATAATATAACGTGATATGCAGTATATCATTGAAAATACCTTATAATGTAACGTAATAAGCAGTGTATCATTGAAAATACCTTATAATATAACGTAATATGCAGTGTATCATTGAAAATACCTTATAATATATCGTAATTTGTTGTGTATCATTGAAAATACCTTATAATATAACGTAATATGCAGTGTATCATTGAAAATACCTTATAATGTAACGTAATATGCAGTGTATCATTGAAAATGTCTTGTAATGTAACGTAATATGCAGAGTATCATTCAAAATACCTTATAATATAACGTAATATGCAGAGTATCATTGAAAATACCTTATAATATAACGTGATATGCAGTATATCATTTAAAATACCTTATAATGTAATGTAATAAGCAGTGTATCATTGAAAATATCTTATAATATAACGTAATATGCAGTTTATCATTGAAAATACCTTATAATATAACGTAATATGCAGTGTATCATTGAAAATGCCTTATAATATAACGTAATATGCAGTGTATCATTGAAAATACCTTATAATATAACGTGATATGCAGTCTATCATTGAAAATACCTTATAGTATGACGTAATATGCAGTGTATCATTGAAAATACTATATAGTATAATGTAATATTTGCAGTGTATCATTGAAAATACCTTATAATATAATGTAATATTTGCAGTCTATCATTGAAAATACCTTATAATATTACGTAATATGCAGTCCATCATTGAAAATACGTGATAATATAACGTAATATGCAGTGTATCATTGAAAATACGTGATAATATAACGTAATATGCAGTGTATCATTGAAAATACCTTATAATATAATGTAATATTTGCAGTCTATCATTGAAAATACCTTATAATATAACGTAACATGCTGTGTATCATTGAAAATGCCTTATAATATAACGTAATATGCAGTGTATCATTGAAAATACCTTATAATATAAAGTGATATGCAGTCTATCATTGAAAATACCTTATAATATATGGTAATTTGTTGTGTATCATTGAAAATACCTTATAATATAACGTAATATGCAGAGTATCATTGAAAATACCTTATAATATAACGTAATATGCAGTGTATCATTGAAAATACCTTATAATATAACGTGATATGCAGTGTATCATTGAAAATACCTTATAATATTTGGTAATTCGTTGTGTATCATTGAAAATACCTTATAATATAACGTAATATGCAGTGTATCATTGAAAATACCTTATAATATAACGTAATATGCAGTGTATCATTGAAAATACCTTATAATGTAACGTAATAAGCAGTGTATCATTGAAAATATCTTGTAATGTAACGTAATATGCAGTGTATCATTGAAAATACCTTATAATATAATGTAATATTTGCAGTCTATCATTGAAACTACCTTATAATATAACGTAATATGCAGTGTATCATTGAAAATACCTTATAATGTAACGTAATATGCAGTGTATCATTGAAAATGTCTTGTAATGTAACGTAATATGCAGAGTATCATTCAAAATACCTTATGATATAACGTAATATGCAGAGTATCATTGAAAATACCTTATAATATAACGTGATATGCAGTATATCATTGAAAATACCTTATAATGTAACGTAATAAGCAGTGTATCATTGAAAATACCTTATAATATAACGTAATATGCAGTGTATCATTGAAAATACCTTATAATAAATCGTAATTTGTTGTGTATCATTGAAAATACCTTATAATATAACGTAATATGCAGTGTATCATTGAAAATACCTTATAATATAACGTAAAATGCAGAGTATCATTGAAAATACCTTATAATATAACGTGATATGCAGTATATCATTGAAAATTCCTTATAATGTAATGTAATAAGCATTGTATCATTGAAAATATCTTGTAATGTAACGTAATATGCAGAGTATTATTGAAAATGCCTTATAATATAACGTAATATGCAGTGTATCATTGAAAATACCTTATAATATAACGTAATATGCAGTGTATCATTGAAAATACCTTATAATGTAACGTAATAAGCAGTGTATCATTGAAAATATCTTGTAATGTAACGTAATATGCAGAGTATCATTCAAAATACCTTATAATATAACGTAATATGCAGAGTATCATTGAAAATACCATATAATATAACGTGATATGCAGTATATCATTGAAAATACCTTATAATGTAATGTAATAAGCAGTGTATCATTGAAAATACCTTATAATATAACGTAATATGCAGTGTATCATTGAAAATACCTTATAATGTAACGTAATATGCAGTGTATCATTGAAAATGTCTTGTAATGTAACGTAATATGCAGAGTATCATTCAAAATACCTTATAATATAACGTAATATGCAGAGTATCATTGAAAATACCTTATAATATAACGTGATATGCAGTATATCATTGAAAATGCCTTATAATAAATAGTAATATGCAGTCTATCGTTAAAAATACGTGATAATATAACGTAATATGCAGTGTATCATTGAAAATACCTTATAATATAATGTAATATTTGCAGTCTATCATTGAAAATACCTTATAATATTACGTAATATGCAGTCAATCATTGAAAATACGTGATAATATAACGTAATATGCAGTCTATCATTGAAAATGCCTTATAATATAACGTAATATGCAGTTTATCATTGAAAATACCTTATAATATAACGTAATATGCAGTGTATCATTGAAAATGCCTTATAATATAACGTAATATGCAGTGTATCATTGAAAATACCTTATAATATAACGTGATATGCAGTCTATCATTGAAAATACCTTATAGTATGACGTAATATGCAGTGTATCATTGAAAATACTATATAGTATAATGTAATATTTGCAGTGTATCATTGAAAATACCTTATAATATAATGTAATATTTGCAGTCTATCATTGAAAATACCTTATAATATTACGTAATATGCAGTCAATCATTGAAAATACGTGATAATATAACGTAATATGCAGTCTATCATTGAAAATGCCTTATAATATAACGTAATATGCAGTTTATCATTGAAAATACCTTATAATATAACGTAATATGCAGTGTATCATTGAAAATGCCTTATAATATAACGTAATATGCAGTGTATCATTGAAAATACCTTATAATATAACGTGATATGCAGTCTATCATTGAAAATACCTTATAGTATGACGTAATATGCAGTGTATCATTGAAAATACTATATAGTATAATGTAATATTTGCAGTGTATCATTGAAAATACCTTATAATATAATGTAATATTTGCAGTCTATCATTGAAAATACCTTATAATATTACGTAATATGCAGTCAATCATTGAAAATACGTGATAATATAACGTAATATGCAGTGTATCATTGAAAATACCTTATAATATAACGTGATATGCAGTCTATCATTGAAAATACCTTATAGTATGACGTAATATGCAGTGTATCATTGAAAATACTATATAGTATAATGTAATATTTGCAGTGTATCATTGAAAATACCTTATAATATAATGTAATATTTGCAGTCTATCATTGAAAATACCTTATAGTATGACGTAATATGCAGTGTATCATTGAAAATACTATATAGTATAATGTAATATTTGCAGTGTATCATTGAAAATACCTTATAATATAATGTAATATTTGCAGTCTATCATTGAAAATACCTTATAATATTACGTAATATGCAGTGTATCATTGAAAATACCTTATAATATAAAGTGATATGCAGTCTATCATTGAAAATACCTTATAATATATGGTAATTTGTTGTGTATCATTGAAAATACCTTATAATATAACGTAATATGCAGAGTATCATTGAAAATACCTTATAATATAACGTAATATGCAGTGTATCATTGAAAATACCTTATAATATAACGTGATATGCAGTGTATCATTGAAAATACCTTATAATATTTGGTAATTCGTTGTGTATCATTGAAAATACCTTATAATATAACGTAATATGCAGTGTATCATTGAAAATACCTTATAATATAACGTAATATGCAGTGTATCATTGAAAATACCTTATAATGTAACGTAATAAGCAGTGTATCATTGAAAATATCTTGTAATGTAACGTAATATGCAGAGTATCATTCAAAATACCTTATAATATAACGTAATATGCAGAGTATCATTGAAAATACCATATAATATAACGTGATATGCAGTATATCATTGAAAATACCTTATAATGTAATGTAATAAGCAGTGTATCATTGAAAATACCTTATAATATTTGGTAATTCGTTGTGTATCATTGAAAATACCTTATAATATAACGTAATATGCAGTGTATCATTGAAAATACCTTATAATATAACGTAATATGCAGTGTATCATTGAAAATACCTTATAATGTAACGTAATAAGCAGTGTATCATTGAAAATATCTTGTAATGTAACGTAATATGCAGAGTATCATTCAAAATACCTTATAATATAACGTAATATGCAGAGTATCATTGAAAATACCATATAATATAACGTGATATGCAGTATATCATTGAAAATACCTTATAATGTAATGTAATAAGCAGTGTATCATTGAAAATACCTTATAATATAACGTAATATGCAGTGTATCATTGAAAATACCTTATAATGTAACGTAATATGCAGTGTATCATTGAAAATGTCTTGTAATGTAACGTAATATGCAGAGTATCATTCAAAATACCTTATAATATAACGTAATACGCAGAGTATCATTGAAAATACCTTATAATATAACGTGATATGCAGTATATCATTGAAAATGCCTTATAATAAATAGTAATATGCAGTCTATCGTTAAAAATACGTGATAATATAACGTAATATGCAGTGTATCATTGAAAATACCTTATAATATAATGTAATATTTGCAGTCTATCATTGAAAATACCTTATAATATAACGTAATATGCAGTGTATCATTGTAAATACCTTATAATATAATGTAATATTTGCAGTCTACCATTGAAAATACCTTATAATATAACGTAATATGCAGTGTATCATTGAAAATACCTTATAATGTAACGTAATAAGCAGTGTATCATTCAAAATGTCTTGTAATGTAACGTAATATGCAGAGTATCATTCAAAATACCTTATAATATAACGTAATATGCAGTGGATCATTGAAAATACCCTATAATATAATGTAATATGCAGTGTATCGTTGAAAATACCTTATAATATAATGTAATATTTGCAGTCTATCATTGAAAATGCCTTATAATATAACGTAATATGCAGTATATCATTGAAAATACCTTATAATATAACGTAATATGCAGTGTATCATTGAAAATACCTTATAATATAACGTAATATGCAGTGTATCATTGAAAATACCTTATAATATAACGTGATATGCAGTCTATCATTGAAAATACCTTATAATATAACGTGATATGCAGTCTATCTTTGAAAATACCTTATAGTATAACGTAATATGCAGTGTATCATTGAAAATACCTTATAATATAATGTAATATTTGCAGTCTACCATTGAAAATACGTGATAATATAACGTAATATGCAGTCTATCATTGAAAATGCCTTATAATACAACGTAATATGCAGTGTATCATTGAAAATGCCTTATAATATAACGTAATATGCAGTATATCATTGAAAATACCTTATAATGTTACGTAATATACAGTCAATCATTGAAAATACGTGATAATATAACGTAATATGCAGTCTATCATTGAAAATGCCTTATAATATAACGTAATATGCAGTATATCATTGAAAATACCTTATAATATAACGTAATATGCAGTCTATCATTGAAAATGCCTTATAATATAACGTAATATGCAGTATATCATTGAAAATACCTTATAATATAACGTAATATGCAGTGTATCATTGAAAATACCTTATAATATAACGTAATATGCAGTGTATCATTGAAAATACCTTATAATATAACGTGATATGCAGCCTATCATTGAAAATACCTTATAGTATAACGTAATATGCAGTGCATCATTGAAAATACCTTATAATATAATGTAATATTTGCAGTCTACCATTGAAAATACCTTATAATATAACGTAATATGCAGTGTATCATTGAAAATACCTTATAATGTAACGTAATAAGCAGTGTATCATTCAAAATGTCTTGTAATGTAACGTAATATGCAGAGTATCATTCAAAATACCTTATAATATAACGTAATATGCAGTGGATCATTGAAAATACCCTATAATATAATGTAATATGCAGTGTATCGTTGAAAATACCCTATAATATAATGTAATATTTGCAGTCTATCATTGAAAATTCCTTATAATATAACGTAATATGCAGTATATCATTGAAAATACCTTATAATATAACGTAATATGCAGTGTATCATTGAAAATACCTTATAATATAACGTAATATGCAGTGTATCATTGAAAATACCTTATAATATAACGTGATATGCAGTCTATCATTGAAAATACCTTATAATATAACGTGATATGCAGTCTATCATTGAAAATACCTTATAGTATAACGTAATATGCAGTGTATCATTGAAAATACCTTATAATATAATGTAATATTTGCAGTCTACCATTGAAAATACGTGATAATATAACGTAATATGCAGTCTATCATTGAAAATGCCTTATAATACAACGTAATATGCAGTGTATCATTGAAAATGCATTATAATATAACGTAATATGCAGTATATCATTGAAAATACCTTATAATGTTACGTAATATACAGTCAATCATTGAAAATACGTGATAATATAACGTAATATGCAGTATATCATTGAAAATACCTTATAATATAACGTAATATGCAGTATATCATTGAAAATACCTTATAATATAACGTAATATGCAGTCTATCATTGAAAATGCCTTATAATAAAACGTAATATGCAGTATATCATTGAAAATACCTTATAATATAACGTAATATGCAGTGTATCATTGAAAATACCTTATAATATAACGTGATATGCAGTCTATCATTGAAAATACCTTATATTATAACGTAATATGCAGTGTATCATTGAAAATACCTTATAATATAATGTAATATTTGCAGTCTACCATTGAAAATACGTGATAATATAATGTAATATGCAGTCTATCATTGAAAATGCCTTATAATACAACGTAATATGCAGTGTATCATTGAAAATGCCTTATAATATAACGTAATATGCAGTATATCATTGAAAATACCTTATAATATAACGTAATATGCAGTGTATCATTGAAAATACCTTATAATATAATGTAATATTTGCAGTCTACCATTGAAAATACCTTATAATATAACGTAATATGCAGTGTATCACTGAAAATACCTTATAATGTAACGTAATAAGCAGTGTATCATTCAAAATGTCTTGTAATGTAACGTAATGTGCAGAGTATCATTCAAAATACCTTATAATATAACGTAATATGCAGTGGATCATTGAAAATACCCTATAATATAATGTAATATGCAGTGTATCGTTGAAAATACCTTATAATATAATGTAATATTTGCAGTCTATCATTGAAAATGCCTTATAATATAACGTAATATGCAGTATATCATTGAAAATACCTTATAATATAACGTAATATGCAGTATATCATTGAAAATACCTTATAATATAACGTAATATGCAGTGTATCATTGAAAATACCTTATAATATAACTTAATATGCAGTGTATCATTGAAAATACCTTATAATGTAACGTAATAAGCAGTGTATAATTCAAAATGTCTTGTAATGTAACGTAATATGCAGAGTATCATTCAAAATACCTTATAATATAACGTAATATGCAGTGGATCATTGAAAATACCCTATACTATAATGTAATATGCAGTGTATCGTTGAAAATACCTTATAATATAATGTAATATTTGCAGTCTATCATTGAAAATGCCTTATAATATAACGTAATATGCAGTATATCATTGAATATACCTTATAATATAACGTAATATGCAGTGTATCATTGAAAATACCTTATAATATAACGTAATATGCAGTGTATCATTGAAAATACCTTATAATATAACGTGATATGCAGTATATCATTGAAAATACCTTATAATATAACGTAATATGCAGTGTATCATTGAAAATACCTTATAATATAACGTAATATGCAGTGTATCATTGAAAATACCTTATAATGTAACGTAATAAGCAGTGTATAATTCAAAATGTCTTGTAATGTAACGTAATATGCAGAGTATCATTCAAAATACCTTTTAATATAACGTAATATGCAGTGGATCATTGAAAATACCCTATAATATAATGTAATATGCAGTGTATCGTTGAAAATACCTTATAATATAATGTAATATTTGCAGTCTATCATTGAAAATGCCTTATAATATAACGTAATATGCAGTATATCATTGAAAATACCTTATAATATAACGTAATATGCAGTGTATCATTGAAAATACCTTATAATATAACGTAATATGCAGTGTATCATTGAAAATACCTTATAATATAACGTGATATGCAGTCTATCATTGAAAATACCTTATAATATAAAGTGATATGCAGTCTATCATTGAAAATACCTTATAGTATAACGTAATATGCAGTGTATCATTGAAAATACCTTATAATATAATGTAATATTTGCAGTCTACCATTGAAAATACCTTATAATATAACGTAATATGCAGTGTATCATTGAAAATACCTTATAATATAATGTAATATTTGCAGTCTACCATTGAAAATACCTTATAATATAATGTAATATGCAGTGTATCATTGAAAATACCTTATAATATAATGTAATATTTGCAGTCTACCATTGAAAATACCTTATAATATAACGTGATATGCAGTCTATCATTGAAAATACCTTATAATATAACGTGATATGCAGTCTATCATTGAAAATACCTTATAGTATAACGTAATATGCAGTGTATCATTGAAAATACCTTATAATATAATGTAATATTTGCAGTCTACCATTGAAAATACGTGATAATATAACGTAATATGCAGTCTATCATTGAAAATGCCTTATAATACAACGTAATATGCAGTGTATCATTGAAAATGCCTTATAATATAACGTAATATGCAGTATATCATTGAAAATACCTTATAATATAACGTAATATGCAGTATATCATTGAAAATACCTTATAATATAACGTAATATGCAGTGTATCATTGAAAATACCTTATAATATAATGTAATATTTGCAGTCTACCATTGAAAATACCTTATAATATAACGTAATATGCAGTGTATCACTGAAAATACCTTATAATGTAACGTAATAAGCAGTGTATCATTCAAAATGTCTTGTAATGTAACGTAATGTGCAGAGTATCATTCAAAATACCTTATAATATAACGTAATATGCAGTGGATCATTGAAAATACCCTATAATATAATGTAATATGCAATGTATCGTTGAAAATACCTTATAATATAATGTAATATTTGCAGTCTATCATTGAAAATGCCTTATAATATAACGTAATATGCAGTATATCATTGAAAATACCTTATAATATAACGTAATATGCAGTGTATCATTGAAAATACCTTATAATATAACGTAATATGCAGTCTATCATTGAAAATACCTTATAATATAACGTAATATGCAGTATATCATTGAAAATACCTTATAATATAACGTAATATGCAGTGTATCATTGAAAATACCTTATAATATAACGTAATATGCAGTGTATCATTGAAAATACCTTATAATGTAACGTAATAAGCAGTGTATAATTCAAAATGTCTTGTAATGTAACGTAATATGCAGAGTATCATTCAAAATACCTTATAATATAACGTAATATGCAGTGGATCATTGAAAATACCCTATAATATAATGTAATATGCAGTGTATCGTTGAAAATACCTTATAATATAATGTAATATTTGCAGTCTATCATTGAAAATGCCTTATAATATAACGTAATATGCAGTATATCATTGAAAATACCTTATAATATAACGTAATATGCAGTGTATCATTGAAAATACCTTATAATATAACGTAATATGCAGTGTATCATTGAAAATACCTTATAATATAACGTGATATGCAGTATATCATTGAAAATACCTTATAATATAACGTAATATGCAGTGTATCATTGAAAATACCTTATAATATAACGTAATATGCAGTGTATCATTGAAAATACCTTATAATGTAACGTAATAAGCAGTGTATAATTCAAAATGTCTTGTAATGTAACGTAATATGCAGAGTATCATTCAAAATACCTTATAATATAACGTAATATGCAGTGGATCATTGAAAATACCCTATAATATAATGTAATATGCAGTGTATCGTTGAAAATACCTTATAATATAATGTAATATTTGCAGTCTATCATTGAAAATGCCTTATAATATAACGTAATATGCAGTATATCGTTGAAAATACCTTATAATATAACGTAATATGCAGTGTATCATTGAAAATACCTTATAATATAACGTAATATGCAGTGTATCATTGAAAATACCTTATAATATAACGTGATATGCAGTGTATCATTGAAAATACCTTATAATATAATGTAATATTTGCAGTCTACCATTGAAAATACCTTATAATATAATGTAATATGCAGTGTATCATTGAAAATACCTTATAATATAATGTAATATTTGCAGTCTACCATTGAAAATACCTTATAATGTAACGTGATATGCAGTCTATCATTGAAAATACCTTATAATATAACGTGATATGCAGTCTATCATTGAAAATACCTTATAGTATAACGTAATATGCAGTGTATCATTGAAAATACCTTATAATATAATGTAATATTTGCAGTCTACCATTGAAAATACGTGATAATATAACGTAATATGCAGTCTATCATTGAAAATGCCTTATAATACAACGTAATATGCAGTGTATCATTGAAAATGAATTATAATATAACGTAATATGCAGTATATCATTGAAAATACCTTATAATGTTACGTAATATACAGTCAATCATTGAAAATACGTGATAATATAACGTAATATGCAGTCTATCATTGAAAATGCCTTATAATATAACGTAATATGCAGTATATCATTGAAAATACCTTATAATATAACGTAATATGCAGTCTATCATTGAAAATGCCTTATAATAAAACGTAATATGCAGTATATCATTGAAAATACCTTATAATATAACGTAATATGCAGTGTATCATTGAAAATACCTTATAATATAACGTAATATGCAGTGTATCATTGAAAATACCTTATAATATAACGTGATATGCAGTCTATCATTGAAAATACCTTATAATATAACGTGATATGTAGTCTATCATTGAAAATACCTTATAGTATAACGTAATATGCAGTGTATCATTGAAAATACCTTATAATATAATGTAATATTTGCAGTCTACCATTGAAAATACGTGATAATATAATGTAATATGCAGTCTATCATTGAAAATGCCTTATAATACAACGTAATATGCAGTGTATCATTGAAAATGCCTTATAATATAACGTAATATGCAGTATATCATTGAAAATACCTTATAATATAACGTAATATGCAGTGTATCATTGAAAATACCTTATAGTATAACGTAATATGCAGTGTATCATTGAAAATACCTTATAATATAATGTAATATTTGCAGTCTACCATTGAAAATACGTGATAATATAACGTAATATGCAGTCTATCATTGAAAATGCCTTATAATACAACGTAATATGCAGTGTATCATTGAAAATGCCTTATAATATAACGTAATATGCAGTATATCATTGAAAATACCTTATAATGTTACGTAATATACAGTCAATCATTGAAAATACGTGATAATATAACGTAATATGCAGTCTATCATTGAAAATGCCTTATAATATAACGTAATATGCAGTATATCATTGAAAATACCTTATAATATAACGTAATATGCAGTCTATCATTGAAAATGCCTTATAATAAAACGTAATATGCAGTATATCATTGAAAATACCTTATAATATAACGTAATATGCAGTGTATCATTGAAAATACCTTATAATATAACGTAATATGCAGTGTATCATTGAAAATACCTTATAATATAACGTAATATGCAGTGTATCATTGAAAATACCTTATAATATAACGTGATATGCAGTCTATCATTGAAAATACCTTATAATATAAAGTGATATGCAGTCTATCATTGAAAATACCTTATAGTATAACGTAATATGCAGTGTATCATTGAAAATACCATATAATATAATGTAATATTTGCAGTCTACCATTGAAAATACCTTATAATATAACGTAATATGCAGTGTATCATTGAAAATACCTTATAATATAATGTAATATTTGCAGTCTACCATTGAAAATACCTTATAATATAATGTAATATGCAGTGTATCATTGAAAATACCTTATAATATAATGTAATATTTGCAGTCTACCATTGAAAATACCTTATAATATAACGTGATATGCAGTCTATCATTGAAAATACCTTATAATATAACGTGATATGCAGTCTATCATTGAAAATACCTTATAGTATAACGTAATATGCAGTGTATCATTGAAAATACCTTATAATATAATGTAATATTTGCAGTCTACCATTGAAAATACGTGATAATATAACGTAATATGCAGTGTATCATTGAAAATACCTTATAATATAATGTAATATTTGCAGTCTACCATTGAAAATACCTTATAATATAACGTAATATGCAGTGTATCACTGAAAATACCTTATAATGTAACGTAATAAGCAGTGTATCATTCAAAATGTCTTGTAATGTAACGTAATGTGCAGAGTATCATTCAAAATACCTTATAATATAACGTAATATGCAGTGGATCATTGAAAATACCCTATAATATAATGTAATATGCAGTGTATCGTTGAATATACCTTATAATATAATGTAATATTTGCAGTCTATCATTGAAAATGCCTTATAATATAACGTAATATGCAGTATATCATTGAAAATACCTTATAATATAACGTAATATGCAGTGTATCATTGAAAATACCTTATAATATAACGTAATATGCAGTCTATCATTGAAAATACCTTATAATATAACGTAATATGCAGTCTATCATTGAAAATGCCTTATAATATAACGTAATATGCAGTATATCATTGAAAATACCTTATAATATAACGTAATATGCAGTCTATCATTGAAAATGCCTTATAATAAAACGTAATATGCAGTATATCATTGAAAATACCTTATAATATAACGTAATATGCAGTGTATCATTGAAAATACCTTATAATATAACGTAATATGCAGTGTATCATTGAAAATACCTTATAATATAACGTGATATGCAGTCTATCATTGAAAATACCTTATAATATAACGTGATATGTAGTCTATCATTGAAAATACCTTATAGTATAACGTAATATGCAGTGTATCATTGAAAATACCTTATAATATAACGTGATATGCAGTATATCATTGAAAATACCTTATAGTATAACGTAATATGCAGTGTATCATTGAAAATACCTTATAATATAATGTAATATTTGCAGTCTACCATTGAAAATACCCTATAATATAATGTAATATGCAGTGTATCGTTGAAAATACCTTATAATATAATGTAATATTTGCAGTCTATCATTGAAAATGCCTTATAATATAACGTAATATGCAGTATATCATTGAAAATACCTTATAATATAACGTAATATGCAGTGTATCATTGAAAATACCTTATAATATAACGTAATATGCAGTGTATCATTGAAAATACCTTATAATATAACGTGATATGCAGTCTATCATTGAAAATACCTTATAATATAACGTGATATGCAGTCTATCATTGAAAATACCTTATAGTATAACGTAATATGCAGTGTATCATTGAAAATACCTTATAATATAATGTAATATTTGCAGTCTACCATTGAAAATACCTTATAATATAACGTAATATGCAGTGTATCATTGAAAATACCTTATAATATAATGTAATATTTGCAGTCTACCATTGAAAATACCTTATAATATAACGTAATATGCAGTGAATCATTGAAAATACCTTATAATGTAACGTAATAAGCAGTGTATCATTCAAAATGTCTTGTAATGTAACGTAATATGCAGAGTATCATTCAAAATACCTTATAATATAACGTAATATGCAGTGGATCATTGAAAATACCCTATAATATAATGTAATATGCAGTGTATCGTTGAAAATACCTTATAATATAACGTAATATGCAGTATATCATTGAAAATACCTTATAATATAACGTAATATGCAGTGTATCATTGAAAATACCTTATAATATAATGTAATATTTGCAGTCTACCATTGAAAATACCTTATAATATAACGTAATATGCAGTGTATCATTGAAAATACCTTATAATGTAACGTAATAAGCAGTGTATCATTCAAAATGTCTTGTAATGTAACGTAATATGCAGAGTATCATTCAAAATACCTTATAATATAACGTAATATGCAGTGGATCATTGAAAATACCCTATAATATAATGTAATATGCAGTGTATCGTTGAAAATACCTTATAATATAATGTAATATTTGCAGTCTATCATTGAAAATGCCTTATAATATAACGTAATATGCAGTATATCATTGAAAATACCTTATAATATAACGTAATATGCAGTGTATCATTGAAAATACCTTATAATATAATGTAATATTTGCAGTCTACCATTGAAAATACGTGATAATATAACGTAATATGCAGTGTATCGTTGAAAATACCTTATAATATAATGTAATATTTGCAGTCTATCATTGAAAATGCCTTATAATATAACGTAATATGCAGTATATCATTGAAAATACCTTATAATGTTACGTAATATACAGTGTATCATTGAAAACACCTTATTATGTAACGTAATATGGAGTGTATCATTGAAAATACCTTATAATATAAGCGTAATATGCAGTGTATCATTGAAAATGCCTTATAATATAACGTAATATGCAGTGTATCACTGAAAATACCTTATAATGTAACGTAATAAGCAGTGTATCATTCAAAATGTCTTGTAATGTAACGTAATGTGCAGAGTATCATTCAAAATACCTTATAATATAACGTAATATGCAGTGGATCATTGAAAATACCCTATAATATAATGTAATATGCAGTGTATCGTTGAAAATACCTTATAATATAATGTAATATTTGCAGTCTATCATTGAAAATGCCTTATAATATAACGTAATATGCAGTATATCATTGAAAATACCTTATAATATAACGTAATATGCAGTGTATCATTGAAAATGCCTTATAATACAACGTAATATGCAGTGTATCATTGAAAATGCCTTATAATACAACGTAATATGCAGTATATCATTGAAAATACCTTATAATGTTACGTAATATACAGTGTATCATTGAAAACACCTTATTATGTAACGTAATATGGAGTGTATCATTGAAAATACCTTATAATATAAGCGTAATATGCAGTGTATCATTGAAAATGCCTTATAATATAACGTAATATGCAGTGTATCATTGAAAATACCTTATAATATAATGTAATATTTGCAGTCTACCATTGAAAATACGTGATAATATAATGTAATATGCAGTCTATCATTGAAAATGCCTTATAATACAACGTAATATGCAGTGTATCATTGAAAATGCCTTATAATATAACGTAATATGCAGTATATCATTGAAAATACCTTATAATATAACGTAATATGCAGTGTATCATTGAAAATACCTTATAATATAATGTAATATTTGCAGTCTACCATTGAAAATACCTTATAATATAACGTAATATGCAGTATATCATTGAAAATACCTTATAATATAACGTAATATGCAGTGTATCATTGAAAATACCTTATAATATAACGTAATATGCAGTGTATCATTGAAAATACCTTATAATGTAACGTAATAAGCAGTGTATAATTCAAAATGTCTTGTAATGTAACGTAATATGCAGAGTATCATTCAAAATACCTTATAATATAACGTAATATGCAGTGGATCATTGAAAATACCCTATAATATAACGTGATATGCAGTATATCATTGAAAATACCTTATAATATAACGTAATATGCAGTGTATCATTGAAAATACCTTATAATATAATGTAATATTTGCAGTCTACCATTGAAAGTACCTTATAATATAACGTGATATGCAGTCTATCATTGAAAATGCCTTATAATATAACGTAATATGCAGTATATCATTGAAAATACCTTATATATAACGTAATATGCAGTGTATCATTGAAAATACCTTATAATATAATGTAATATTTGCAGTCTACCATTGAAAATACGTGATAATATAATGTAATATGCAGTCTATCATTGAAAATGCCTTATAATACAACGTAATATGCAGTGTATCATTGAAAATGCCTTATAATATAACGTAATATGCAGTATATCATTGAAAATACCTTATAATATAACGTAATATGCAGTGTATCATTGAAAATACCTTATAATATAATGTAATATTTGCAGTCTACCATTGAAAATACCTTATAATATAACGTAATATGCAGTGTATCACTGAAAATACCTTATAATGTAACGTAATAAGCAGTGTATCATTCAAAATGTCTTGTAATGTAACGTAATGTGCAGAGTATCATTCAAAATACCTTATAATATAACGTAATATGCAGTGGATCATTGAAAATACCCTATAATATAATGTAATATGCAGTGTATCGTTGAAAATACCTTATAATATAATGTAATATTTGCAGTCTATCATTGAAAATGCCTTATAATATAACGTAATATGCAGTATATCATTGAAAATACCTTATAATATAACGTATTATGCAGTGTATCATTGAAAATACCTTATAATATAACGTAATATGCAGTGTATCATTGAAAATACCTTATAATATAACGTGATATGCAGTCTATCATTGAAAATACCTTATAATATAACGTGACATGCAGTCTATCATTGAAAATACCTTATAATATAACGTAATATGCAGTGTATCATTGAAAATACCTTATAATGTAACGTAATAAGCAGTGTATAATTCAAAATGTCTTGTAATGTAACGTAATATGCAGAGTATCATTCAAAATACCTTATAATATAACGTAATATGCAGTGGATCATTGAAAATACCCTATAATATAATGTAATATGCAGTGTATCGTTGAAAATACCTTATAATATAATGTAATATTTGCAGTCTATCATTGATAATGCCTTATAATATAACGTAATATGCAGTATATCATTGAAAATACCTTATAATATAACGTAATATGCAGTGTATCATTGAAAATACCTTATAATATAACGTAATATGCAGTGTATCATTGAAAATACCTTATAATATAACGTGATATGCAGTATATCATTGAAAATACCTTATAATATAACGTAATATGCAGTATATCATTGAAAATACCTTATAATATAACGTAATATGCAGTGTATCATTGAAAATACCTTATAATATAACGTAATATGCAGTGTATCATTGAAAATACCTTATAATATAACGTGATATGCAGTATATCATTGAAAATACCTTATAATATAACGTAATATGCAGTGTATCATTGAAAATACCTTATAATATAATGTAATATTTGCAGTCTACCATTGAAAATACCTTATAATATAACGTGATATGCAGTCTATCATTGAAAATACCTTATAATATAACGTGATATGCAGTCTATCATTGAAAATACCTTATAGTATAACGTAATATGCAGTGTATCATTGAAAACACCTTATAATATAATGTAATATTTGCAGTCTACCATTGAAAATACGTGATAATATAACGTAATATGCAGTCTATCATTGAAAATGCCTTATAATACAACGTAATATGCAGTGTATCATTGAAAATGCCTTATAATATAACGTAATATGCAGTATATCATTGAAAATACCTTATAATGTTACGTAATATACAGTCAATCATTGAAAATACGTGATAATATAACGTAATATGCAGTCTATCATTGAAAATGCCTTATAATACAGGGTGTCCCAAAATGTCTTAAGAATCTCGAAATGGGAGGTTCCTGAGGTCATTTCAAGCGCCATTTTCCTTTTCAAAAATGTTGTCCGAGGCTTCGTTTGGGAGTTATTAACGAAAAACACGGACCAATGAGAGCGCTCCCTGTCGCTCGGTGGCACGGTCAGCGCGGCGAGCCGGGGGGGAAGATAGTGTTGTCGGTACGGCGCGATGTAGTAAGAAGTAGCAGTTTCTCGATTATGTCCCGATTTCGATGAGCTTTGGATATGTTGTTAAGACAATGATTCTGAACAACATTTCCCTTTAGACTTTTTGCCTCGAGGCTTTAGTTTACGAGATATTTGTAAAAACTGGCAATTGAAAATCGATCGATGTTCATACTACTATCTCCTCTCCGATTTCGATGAGCTTTGGATATGTTGTTAAGACAATGATTCTGAACAACATTTCCCTTTAGACTTTTTGCCTCGAGGCTTTAGTTTTCGAGATATTTGTAAAAACTTGTAATTGAAAATCGATCGATGTTCATACTACTATCTCCTCTCCGATTTCGATGAGCTTTGATATGTTGTCAAGACCACGATTGAATAACCATTGTTGTATAACCATATCAAACTTATTTGAAGGTCATTGAAATCGGTGAGGATCCACATAATCTTTACCCGACTTATGGCAACATTACCCGAACGAGAGAAGAAGCAGAAACTGATTAAATTAAAAACTCACTTATTCAGCCGTAAATCCATTTGCTGCTTCGAAATGTGTGTCACTGGGTCATTCGGTGACGAACTGCACAGATGTCTTCAGGTGTACGACAGTACCGAAAGCTAAGGGCCGTACGGTCAGGTCAACGAACTGCACAGCTGGTGGTAAAACGACAACCGAAGGGATGCGCGGTCAAGTAAACGATCCTGGCTTTCACCTTCACTTTATAAACGATAAATAAATCGTATGTTTCACACAGATGCCACGAAATTTTTACACACTCACGATCACTGTTCACATTTGTCAACACATAACTATGCACTATGCACTAATAATATTTGCAATATTCCAGAAACAGGTAGAAATCCTGTAATAATATTTGCAATATCCCAGAAACAGGTAGAAATCCAGGTGCGCATAGCGGGTATACGGTGTTGTCCCTCCCGTTCGTTGTCCATAAATTAGTCCTGTGGTCAGGCCGGGAATTGCAGCACTGGTGATTGGTGGCAGGTACGCGATCGCAGAAAAATCCAAGGGGCACACTCCACAAAGAATGATGTTGAAGACTGACTGCAGTTTTCGGAAGATGCTTCGACCACCCCCAAATAACCCCACCACGAAGCAAAACTGAGCTGGAGGAAAAGTTCAAAACACAACACGTGTTTTGCAGACATAGAAAGTAAGAATCTGCGTGCATTGTCACTCTTGCCTTTCCTCCGGAACAAAAAACTTCCGGCGGGCGCCAAATCTTCTCCTGAACCGTGACTGCCTCAGCAAGGGTCAAGCGGCGCCCGCCGAAAGTTTTTTTATGGCTTAATTGCACAGCTTAGAAAGAGGTGCCCAAATACGACACGTGCGGAAGGAAATCTTTCCGTCCCCGTACTCTGTGAAGACCTTCGTGTAACTGCCCAGTTTCGATTTATGGCACAACCCCATGGAGACGTGGATCTCTGTTTTTTGTCCCGGAGGAAAGGCAAGAGTGACAATGCACGCAGATTCTTACTTTCTATGTCTGCAAAACACGTGTTGTGTTTTGAACTTTTCCTCCAGCTCAGTTTTGCTTCGTGGTGGGGTTATTTGGGGGTGGTCGAAGCATCTTCCGAAAACTGCAGTCAGTCTTCAACATCATTCTTTGTGGAGTGTGCCCCTTGGATTTTTCTGCGATCGCGTACCTGACACCTACCACCAGTGCTGCAGTTCCCGGCCTGACCACAATACTAATTTATGGACAACGAACGGGAGGGACAACACCGTATACCCGCTATGCGCACCTGGATTTGTACCTGTTTCTGGGGAAAAGGACATTTATTGTGATTTGTGCTGCAATGCAAAAGATATTGCAAATATTATTAGTGCATAGTGCATAGTTATGTGTTGACAAATGTGAACAGTGATCGTGAGTGTGTAAAAATTTCGTGGCATCTGTGTGAAACATACGATTTATTTATCGTTTATAAAGTGAAGGTGAAAGCCAGGATCGTTTACTTGACCGCGCATCCCTTCGGTTGTCGTTTTACCACCAGCTGTGCAGTTCGTTGACCTGACCGTACGGCCTTTAGCTTTCGGTACTGTCGTACACCTGAAGACATCTGTGCAGTTCGTCACCGAATGACCCAGTGACACACATTTCGAAGCAGCAAATGGATTTACGGCTGAATAAGTGAGTTTTTAATTTAATCAGTTTCTGCTTCTTCTCTCGTTCGGGTAAAGTTGCCATAAGTCGGGTAAAGATTATGTGGATCCTCACCGATTTCAATGACCTTCAAATAAGTTTGATATGGTTATACAACAATGGTTATTCAATCGTGGTCTTGACAACATATCCAAAGCTCATCGAAATCGGAGAGGAGATAGTAGTATGAACATCGATCGATTTTCAAGTACAAGTTTTTACAAATATCTCGTAAACTAAAGCCTCGAGGCAAAAAGTCTAAAGGGAAATGTTGTTCAGAATCATTGTCTTAACAACATATCCAAAGCTCATCGAAATCGGGACATAATCGAGAAACTGCTACTTCTTACTACATCGCGCCGTACCGACAACACTATCTTCCCCCCCGGCTCGCCGCGCTGACCGTGCCACCGAGCGACAGGGAGCGCTCTCATTGGTCCGTGTTTTTCGTTAATAACTCCCAAACGAAGCCTCGGACAACTTTTTTGAAAAGGAAAATGGCGCTTGAAATGACCTCAGGAACCTCCCATTTCGAGATTCTTAAGACATTTTGGGACACCCTGTATAACGTAATATGCAGTATATCATTGAAAATACCTTATAATATAACGTAATATGCAGTCTATCATTGAAAATGCCTTATAATAAAACGTAATATGCAGTATATCATTGAAAATACCTTATAATATAACGTAATATGCAGTGTATCATTGAAAATACCTTATAATATAACGTAATATGCAGTGTATCATTGAAAATACCTTATAATATAACGTGATATGCAGTCTATCATTTAAAATACCTTATAATATAACGTGATATGTAGTCTATCATTGAAAATACCTTATAGTATAACGTAATATGCAGTGTATCATTGAAAATACCTTATAATATAATGTAATATTTGCAGTCTACCATTGAAAATACGTGATAATATAATGTAATATGCAGTCTATCATTGAAAATGCCTTATAATACAACGTAATATGCAGTGTATCATTGAAAATGCCTTATAATATAACGTAATATGCAGTATATCATTGAAAATACCTTATAATATAACGTAATATGCAGTGTATCATTGAAAATACCTTATAATATAATGTAATATTTGCAGTCTACCATTGAAAATACCTTATAATATAACGTAATATGCAGTGTATCACTGAAAATACCTTATAATGTAACGTAATAAGCAGTGTATCATTCAAAATGTCTTGTAATGTAACGTAATGTGCAGAGTATCATTCAAAATACCTTATAATATATCGTAATATGCAGTGGATCATTGAAAATACCCTATAATATAATGTAATATGCAGTGTATCGTTGAAAATACCTTATAATATAATGTAATATTTGCAGTCTATCATTGAAAATGCCTTATAATATAACGTAATATGCAGTATATCATTGAAAATACCTTATAATATAACGTAATATGCAGTGTATCATTGAAAATACCTTATTATATAACGTAATATGCAGTGTATCATTGAAAATACCTTATAATATAACGTTATATGCAGTCTATCATTGAAAATACCTTATAATATAACGTGATATGCAGTCTATCATTGAAAATACCTTATAATATAACGAAATATGCAGTATATCATTGAAAATACCTTATAATATAACGTAATATGCAGTGTATCATTGAAAATACCTTATAATATAACGTAATATGCAGTGTATCATTGAAAATACCTTATAATATAACGTAATATGCAGTGGATCATTGAAAATACCCTATAATATAATGTAATATGCAGTGTATCGTTGAAAATACCTTATAATATAATGTAATATTTGCAGTCTATCATTGAAAATGCCTTATAATATAACGTAATATGCAGTATATCATTGAAAATACCTTATAATATAACGTAATATGCAGTGTATCATTGAAAATACCTTATAATATAACGTAATATGCAGTGTATCATTGAAAATACCTTATAATATAACGTGATATGCAGTCTATCATTGAAAATACCTTATAATATAACGTGATATGCAGTCTATCATTGAAAATACCTTATAGTATAACGTAATATGCAGTGTATCATTGAAAATACCTTATAATATAATGTAATATTTGCAGTCTACCATTGAAAATACCTTATAATATAACGTAATATGCAGTGTATCATTGAAAATACCTTATAATATAATGTAATATTTGCAGTCTACCATTGAAAATACCTTATAATATAACGTAATATGCAGTGTATCATTGAAAATACCTTATAATGTAACGTAATAAGCAGTGTATCATTCAAAATGTCTTGTAATGTAACGTAATATGCAGAGTATCATTCAAAATACCTTATAATATAACGTAATATGCAGTGGATCATTGAAAATACCCTATAATATAATGTAATATGCAGTGTATCGTTGAAAATACCTTATAATATAATGTAATATTTGCAGTCTATCATTGAAAATGCCTTATAATATAACGTAATATGCAGTATATCATTGAAAATACCTTATAATATAACGTAATATGCAGTGTATCATTGAAAATACCTTATAATATAATGTAATATTTGCAGTCTACCATTGAAAATACGTGATAATATAACGTAATATGCAGTGTATCATTGAAAATGCCTTATAATACAACGTAATATGCAGTGTATCATTGAAAATGCCTTATAATATAACGTAATATGCAGTATATCATTGAAAATACCTTATAATGTTACGTAATATACAGTGTATCATTGAAAACACCTTATTATGTAACGTAATATGGAGTGTATCATTGAAAATACCTTATAATATAAGCGTAATATGCAGTGTATCATTGAAAATACCTTATAATATAACGTTATATGCAGTCTATCATTGAAAATACCTTATAATATAACGTGATATGCAGTCTATCATTGAAAATACCTTATAATATAACGAAATATGCAGTATATCATTGAAAATACCTTATAATATAACGTAATATGCAGTGTATCATTAAAAATATCTTATAATATAACGTAATATGCAGTGTATCATTGAAAATACCTTATAATATAACGTAATATGCAGTGGATCATTGAAAATACCCTATAATATAATGTAATATGCAGTGTATCGTTGAAAATACCTTATAATATAATGTAATATTTGCAGTCTATCATTGAAAATGCCTTATAATATAACGTAATATGCAGTATATCATTGAAAATACCTTATAATATAACGTAATATGCAGTGTATCATTGAAAATACCTTATAATATAACGTAATATGCAGTGTATCATTGAAAATACCTTATAATATAACGTGTTATGCAGTCTATCATTGAAAATACCTTATAATATAACGTGATATGCAGTCTATCATTGAAAATACCTTATAGTATAACGTAATATGCAGTGTATCATTGAAAATACCTTATAATATAATGTAATATTTGCAGTCTACCATTGAAAATACCTTATAATATAACGTAATATGCAGTGTATCATTGAAAATACCTTATAATATAATGTAATATTTGCAGTCTACCATTGAAAATACCTTATAATATAACGTAATATGCAGTGTATCATTGAAAATACCTTATAATGTAACGTAATAAGCAGTGTATCATTCAAAATGTCTTGTAATGTAACGTAATATGCAGAGTATCATTCAAAATACCTTATAATATAACGTAATATGCAGTGGATCATTGAAAATACCCTATAATATAATGTAATATGCAGTGTATCGTTGAAAATACCTTATAATATAATGTAATATTTGCAGTCTATCATTGAAAATGCCTTATAATATAACGTAATATGCAGTATATCATTGAAAATACCTTATAATATAACGTAATATGCAGTGTATCATTGAAAATACCTTATAATATAATGTAATATTTGCAGTCTACCATTGAAAATACGTGATAATATAACGTAATATGCAGTGTATCATTGAAAATGCCTTATAATACAACGTAATATGCAGTGTATCATTGAAAATACCTTATAATATAAGCGTAATATGCAGTGTATCATTGAAAATGCCTTATAATATAACGTAATATGCAGTGTATCATTGAAAATACCTTATAATATAATGTAATATTTGCAGTCTATCATTGAAAATACCTTATAATATAACGTAATATGCAGTGTATCATTGAAAATACCTTATAATATAACGTTATATGCAGTCTATCATTGAAAATACCTTATAATATAACGTGATATGCAGTCTATCATTGAAAATACCTTATAATATAACGTAATATGCAGTATATCATTGAAAATACCTTATAATATAACGTAATATGCAGTGTATCATTGAAAATACCTTATAATGTAACGTAATATGCAGTGTATCATTGAAAACACCTTATTATGTAACGTAATATGGAGTGTATCATTGAAAATACCTTATAATATAAGCGTAATATGCAGTGTATCATTGAAAATGCCTTATAATATAACGTAATATGCAGTGTATCATTGAAAATACGTGATAATATAACGTAATATGCAGTGTATCATTGAAAATGCCTTATAATGTTACGTAATATACAGTGTATCATTGAAAACACCTTATTATGTAACGTAATATGGAGTGTATCATTGAAAATACCTTATAATATAAGCGTAATATGCAGTGTATCATTGAAAATGCCTTATAATATAACGTAATATGCAGTGTATCATTGAAAATACCTTATAATATAATGTAATATTTGCAGTCTATCATTGAAAATACCTTATAATATTACGTAATATGCAGTCAATCATTGAAAATACGTGATAATATAACGTAATATGCAGTCTATCATTGAAAATGCCTTATAATATAACGTAATATGCAGTATATCATTGAAAATACGTGATAATATAACGTAATATGCAGTCTATCATTGAAAATGCCTTATAATATAACGTAATATGCAGTATATCATTGAAAATACCTTATAATATAACGTAATATGCAGTCTATCATTGAAAAAGCCTTATAATATAACGTAATATGCAGTATATCATTGAAAATACCTTATAATATAACGTAATATGCAGTATATCATTGAAAATACCTTATAATATAACGTAATATGCAGTGTATCGTTGAAAATACCTTATAATATAATGTAATATTTGCAGTCTATCATTGAAAATGCCTTATAATATAACGTAATATGCAGTATATCATTGAAAATACCTTATAATATAACGTAATATGCAGTGTATCATTGAAAATACCTTATAATATAACGTAATATGCAGTGTATCATTGAAAATACCTTATAATATAACGTGATATGCAGTCTATCATTGAAAATACGTGATAATATAACGTAATATGCAGTCTATCATTGAAAATGCCTTATAATACAACGTAATATGCAGTGTATCATTGAAAATGCCTTATAATATAACGTAATATGCAGTATATCATTGAAAATACCTTATAATGTTACGTAATATACAGTCAATCATTGAAAATACGTGATAATATAACGTAATATGCAGTCTATCATTGAAAATGCCTTATAATATAACGTAATATGCAGTATATCATTGAAAATACCTTATAATATAACGTAATATGCAGTCTATCATTGAAAATGCCTTATAATATAACGTAATATGCAGTATATCATTGAAAATACCTTATAATATAACGTAATATGCAGTGTATCATTGAAAATACCTTATAATATAACGTAATATGCAGTGTATCATTGAAAATACCTTATAATATAACGTGATATGCAGCCTATCATTGAAAATACCTTATAGTATAACGTAATATGCAGTGTATCATTGAAAATACCTTATAATATAATGTAATATTTGCAGTCTACCATTGAAAATACCTTATAATATAACGTAATATGCAGTGCATCATTGAAAATACCTTATAATATAACGTAATATGCAGTGGATCATTGAAAATACCCTATAATATAATGTAATATGCAGTGTATCGTTGAAAATACCTTATAATATAATGTAATATTTGCAGTCTACCATTGAAAATACGTGATAATATAACGTAATATGCAGTCTATCATTGAAAATGCCTTATAATACAACGTAATATGCAGTGTATCATTGAAAATGCCTTATAATATAACGTAATATGCAGTATATCATTGAAAATACCTTATAATATAACGTAATATGCAGTGTATCATTGAAAATACCTTATAATATAATGTAATATTTGCAGTCTACCATTGAAAATACCTTATAATATAACGTAATATGCAGTGTATCACTGAAAATACCTTATAATGTAACGTAATAAGCAGTGTATCATTCAAAATGTCTTGTAATGTAACGTAATGTGCAGAGTATCATTCAAAATACATTATAATATAACGTAATATGCAGTGGATCATTGAAAATACCCTATAATATAATGTAATATGCAGTGTATCGTTGAAAATACCCTATAATATAATGTAATATGCAGTGTATCGTTGAAAATACCTTATAATATAATGTAATATTTGCAGTCTATCATTGAAAATGCCTTATAATATAACGTAATATGCAGTATATCATTGAAAATACCTTATAATATAACGTAATATGCAGTGTATCATTGAAAATACCTTATAATGTAACGTAATAAGCAGTGTATCATTCAAAATGTCTTGTAATGTAACGTAATATGCAGAGTATCATTCAAAATACCTTATAATATAACGTAATATGCAGTGGATCATTGAAAATACCCTATAATATAATGTAATATGCAGTGTATCGTTGAAAATACCTTATAATATAATGTAATATTTGCAGTCTATAATTGAAAATGCCTTATAATATAACGTAATATGCAGTATATCATTGAAAATACCTTATAATATAACGTAATATGCAGTGTATCATTGAAAATACCTTATAATATAACGTAATATGCAGTGTATCATTGAAAATACCTTATAATATAACGTGATATGCAGTCTATCATTGAAAATACCTTATAATATAACGTGATATGCAGTCTATCATTGAAAATACCTTATAGTATAACGTAATATGCAGTGTATCATTGAAAATACCTTATAATATAATGTAATATTTGCAGTCTACCATTGAAAATACGTGATAATATAACGTAATATGAAGTCTATCATTGAAAATGCCTTATAATACAACGTAATATGCAGTGTATCATTGAAAATGCCTTATAATATAACGTAATATGCAGTATATCATTGAAAATACCTTATAACGTTACGTAATATACAGTCAATCATTGAAAATACGTGATAATATAACGTAATATGCAGTCTATCATTGAAAATGCCTTATAATATAACGTAATATGCAGTATATCATTGAAAATACCTTATAATATAACGTAATATGCAGTCTATCATTGAAAATGCCTTATAATAAAACGTAATATGCAGTATATCATTGAAAATACCTTATAATATAACGTAATATGCAGTGTATCATTGAAAATACCTTATAATATAACGTGATATGCAGTCTATCATTGAAAATACCTTATAATATAACGTGATATGCAGTCTATCATTGAAAATACCTTATAGTATAACGTAATATGCAGTGTATCATTGAAAATACCTTATAATATAATGTAATATTTGCAGTCTACCATTGAAAATACGTGATAATATAACGTAATATGTAGTCTATCATTGAAAATGCCTTATAATACAACGTAATATGCAGTATATCATTGAAAATGCCTTATAATATAACGTAATATGCAGTATATCATTGAAAATACCTTATAATATAACGTAATATGCAGTGTATCATTGAAAATACCTTATAATATAATGTAATATTTGCAGTCTACCATTGAAAATACCTTATAATATAACGTAATATGCAGTGTATCACTGAAAATACCTTATAATGTAACGTAATAAGCATTGTATCATTCAAAATGTCTTGTAATGTAACGTAATGTGCAGAGTATCATTCAAAATACCTTATAATATAACGTAATATGCAGTGGATCATTGAAAATACCCTATAATATAATGTAATATGCAGTGTATCGTTGAAAATACCTTATAATATAATGTAATATTTGCAGTCTACCATTGAAAATACGTGATAATATAACGTAATATGCAGTCTATCATTGAAAATGCCTTATAATACAACGTAATATGCAGTGTATCATTGAAAATGCCTTATAATATAACGTAATATGCAGTATATCATTGAAAATACCTTATAATATAACGTAATATGCAGTGTATCATTGAAAATACCTTATAATATAATGTAATATTTGCAGTCTACCATTGAAAATACCTTATAATATAACGTAATATGCAGTGTATCACTGAAAATACCTTATAATGTAACGTAATAAGCAGTGTATCATTCAAAATGTCTTGTAATGTAACGTAATGTGCAGAGTATCATTCAAAATACCTTATAATATAACGTAATATGCAGTGGATCATTGAAAATACCCTATAATATAATGTAATATGCAGTGTATCGTTGAAAATACCCTATAATATAATGTAATATGCAGTGTATCGTTGAAAATACCTTATAATATAATGTAATATTTGCAGTCTATCATTGAAAATGCCTTATAATATAACGTAATATGCAGTATATCATTGAAAATACCTTATAATATAACGTAATATGCAGTGTATCATTGAAAATACCTTATAATGTAACGTAATAAGCAGTGTATCATTCAAAATGTCTTGTAATGTAACGTAATATGCAGAGTATCATTCAAAATACCTTATAATATAACGTAATATGCAGTGGATCATTGAAAATACCCTATAATATAATGTAATATGCAGTGTATCGTTGAAAATACCTTATAATATAATGTAATATTTGCAGTCTAACATTGAAAATGCCTTATAATATAACGTAATATGCAGTATATCATTGAAAATACCTTATAATATAACGTAATATGCAGTGTATCATTGAAAATACCTTATAATATAACGTAATATGCAGTGTATCATTGAAAATACCTTATAATATAACGTGATATGCAGTCTATCATTGAAAATACCTTATAATATAACGTGATATGCAGTCTATCATTGAAAATACCTTATAGTATAACGTAATATGCAGTGTATAATTGAAAATACCTTATAATATAATGTAATATTTGCAGTCTACCATTGAAAATACGTGATAATATAACGTAATATGCAGTCTATCATTGAAAATGCATTATAATACAACGTAATATGCAGTGTATCATTGAAAATGCCTTATAATATAACGTAATATGCAGTATATCATTGAAAATACCTTATAATATAACGTAATATGCAGTGTATCATTGAAAATACCTTATAATATAATGTAATATTTGCAGTCTACCATTGAAAATACCTTATAATATAACGTAATATGCAGTGTATCACTGAAAATACCTTATAATATAATGTAATATTTGCAGTCTACCATTGAAAATACCTTATAATATAACGTAATATGCAGTGTATCATTGAAAATACCTTATAATATAATGTAATATTTGCAGTCTACCATTGAAAATACCTTATAATATAACGTAATATGCAGTGTATCATTGAAAATACCTTATAATGTAACGTAATAAGCAGTGTATCATTCAAAATGTCTTGTAATGTAACGTAATATGCAGAGTATCATTCAAAATACCTTATAATATAACGTAATATGCAGTCTATCATTGAAAATGCCTTATAATATAACGTAATATGCAGTATATCATTGAAAATACCTTATAATATAACGTAATATGCAGTGTATCGTTGAAAATACCTTATAATATAATGTAATATTTGCAGTCTATCATTGAAAATGCCTTATAATATAACGTAATATGCAGTATATCATTGAAAATACCTTATAATATAACGTGATATGCAGTCTATCATTGAAAATACCTTATAATATAACGTAATATGCAGTGTATCATTGAAAATACCTTATAATGTAACGTAATAAGCAGTGTATCATTCAAAATGTCTTGTAATGTAACGTAATATGCAGAGTATCATTCAAAATACCTTATAATATAACGTAATATGCAGTCTATCATTGAAAATGCCTTATAATATAACGTAATATGCAGTATATCATTGAAAATACCTTATAATATAACGTAATATGCAGTGTATCGTTGAAAATACCTTATAATATAATGTAATATTTGCAGTCTATCATTGAAAATGCCTTATAATATAACGTAATATGCAGTATATCATTGAAAATACCTTATAATATAACGTAATATGCAGTGTATCATTGAAAATACCTTATAATATAACGTAATATGCAGTGAATCATTGAAAATACCTTATAATATAACGTGATATGCAGTCTATCATTGAAAATACCTTATAATATAATGTAATATTTGCAGTCTACCATTGAAAATACGTGATAATATAACGTAATATGCAGTCTATCATTGAAAATGCCTTATAATACAACGTAATATGCAGTGTATCATTGAAAATGCCTTATAATATAACGTAATATGCAGTATATCATTGAAAATACCTTATAATGTTACGTAATATACAGTCAATCATTGAAAATACGTGATAATATAACGTAATATGCAGTCTATCATTGAAAATGCCTTATAATATAACGTAATATGCAGTATATCATTGAAAATGCCTTATAATATAACGTAATATGCAGTATATCATTGAAAATACGTGATAATATAACGTAATATGCAGTCTATCATTGAAAATGCCTTATAATATAACGTAATATGCAGTATATCATTGAAAATACCTTATAATATAACGTAATATGCAGTCTATCATTGAAAAAGCCTTATAATATAACGTAATATGCAGTATATCATTGAAAATACCTTATAATATAACGTAATATGCAGTATATCATTGAAAATACCTTATAATATAACGTAATATGCAGTGTATCGTTGAAAATACCTTATAATATAATGTAATATTTGCAGTCTATCATTGAAAATGCCTTATAATATAAGGTAATATGCAGTATATCATTGAAAATACCTTATAATATAACGTAATATGCAGTGTATCATTGAAAATACCTTATAATATAACGTAATATGCAGTGTATCATTGAAAATACCTTATAATATAACGTGATATGCAGTCTATCATTGAAAATACCTTATAATATAACGTGATATGCAGTCTATCATTGAAAATACCTTATAGTATAACGTAATATGCAGTGTATCATTGAAAATACCTTATAATATAATGTAATATTTGCAGTCTACCATTGAAAATACGTGATAATATAACGTAATATGCAGTCTATCATTGAAAATGCCTTATAATACAACGTAATATGCAGTGTATCATTGAAAATGCCTTATAATATAACGTAATATGCAGTATATCATTGAAAATACCTTATAATGTTACGTAATATACAGTCAATCATTGAAAATACGTGATAATATAACGTAATATGCAGTCTATCATTGAAAATGCCTTATAATATAACGTAATATGCAGTATATCATTGAAAATACCTTATAATATAACGTAATATGCAGTCTATCATTGAAAATGCCTTATAATATAACGTAATATGCAGTATATCATTGAAAATACCTTATAATATAACGTAATATGCAGTATCATTGAAAATACCTTATAATATAACGTAATATGCAGTGTATCATTGAAAATACCTTATAATATAACGTGATATGCAGCCTATCATTGAAAATACCTTATAGTATAACGTAATATGCAGTGTATCATTGAAAATACCTTATAATATAATGTAATATTTGCAGTCTACCATTGAAAATACCTTATAATATAACGTAATATGCAGTGTATCATTGAAAATACCTTATAATATAATGTAATATTTGCAGTCTACCATTGAAAATACCTTATAATATAACGTAATATGCAGTGTATCATTGAAAATACCTTATAATGTAACGTAATAAGCAGTGTATCATTCAAAATGTCTTGTAATGTAACGTAATATGCAGAGTATCATTCAAAATACCTTATAATATAACGTAATATGCAGTCTATCATTGAAAATGCCTTATAATATAACGTAATATGCAGTATATCATTGAAAATACCTTATAATATAACGTAATATGCAGTGTATCATTGAAAATACCTTATAATATAACGTAATATGCAGTGTATCATTGAAAATACCTTATAATATAACGTGATATGCAGTCTATCATTGAAAATACCTTATAATATAACGTGATATGCAGTCTATCATTGAAAATACCTTATAATATAACGTAATATGCAGTATATCATTGAAAATACCTTATAATATAACGTAATATGCAGTGTATCATTGAAAATACCTTACAATATAACGTAATATGCAGTGTATCATTGAAAATACCTTATAATGTAACGTAATATGCAGTGTATAATTCAAAATGTCTTGTAATGTAACGTAATATGCAGAGTATCATTCAAAATACCTTATAATATAACGTAATATGCAGTGGATCATTGAAAATACCCTATAATATAATGTAATATGCAGTGTATCGTTGAAAATACCTTATAATATAATGTAATATTTGCAGTCTATCATTGAAAATGCCTTATAACATAACGTAATATGCAGTATATCATTGAAAATACCTTATAATATAACGTAATATGCAGTGTATCATTGAAAATACCTTATAATATAACGTAATATGCAGTGTATCATTGAAAATACCTTATAATATAACGTGATATGCAGTCTATCATTGAAAATACCTTATAATATAACGTGATATGCAGTCTATCATTGAAAATACCTTATAGTATAACGTAATATGCAGTGTATCATTGAAAATACCTCATAATATAATGTAATATTTGCAGTCTACCATTGAAAATACGTGATAATATAACGTAATATGCAGTCTATCATTGAAAATGCCTTATAATACAACGTAATATGCAGTGTATCATTGAAAATGCCTTATAATATAACGTAATATGCAGTATATCATTGAAAATACCTTATAATGTTACGTAATATACAGTCAATCATTGAAAATACGTGATAATATAACGTAATATGCAGTCTATCATTGAAAATGCCTTATAATATAACGTAATATGCAGTATATCATTGAAAATACCTTATAATATAACGTAATATGCAGTCTATCATTGAAAATGCCTTATAATATAACGTAATATGCAGTATATCATTGAAAATACCTTATAATATAACGTAATATGCAGTGTATCATTGAAAATACCTTATAATATAACGTAATATGCAGTGTATCATTGAAAATACCTTATAATATAACGTGATATGCAGCCTATCATTGAAAATACCTTATAGTATAACGTAATATGCAGTGTATCATTGAAAATACCTTATAATATAATGTAATATTTGCAGTCTACCATTGAAAATACCTTATAATATAACGTAATATGCAGTGTATCATTGAAAATACCTTATAATATAATGTAATATTTGCAGTCTACCATTGAAAATACCTTATAATATAACGTAATATGCAGTGTATCATTGAAAATACCTTATAATGTAACGTAATAAGCAGTGTGTCATTCAAAATGTCTTGTAATGTAACGTAATATGCAGAGTATCATTCAAAATACCTTATAATATAACGTAATATGCAGTCTATCATTGAAAATGCCTTATAATACAACGTAATATGCAGTGTATCATTGAAAATGCCTTATAATATAACGTAATATGCAGTATATCATTGAAAATACCTTATAATGTTACGTAATATACAGTCAATCATTGAAAATACGTGATAATATAACGTAATATGCAGTCTATCATTGAAAATGCCTTATAATATAACGTAATATGCAGTATATCATTGAAAATACCTTATAATATAACGTAATATGCAGTCTATCATTGAAAATGCCTTATAATATAACGTAATATGCAGTATATCATTGAAAATACCTTATAATATAACGTAATATGCAGTGTATCATTGAAAATACCTTATAATATAACGTAATATGCAGTGTATCATTGAAAATACCTTATAATATAACGTGATATGCAGCCTATCATTGAAAATACCTTATAGTATAACGTAATATGCAGTGTATCATTGAAAATACCTTATAATATAATGTAATATTTGCAGTCTACCATTGAAAATACCTTATAATATAACGTAATATGCAGTGTATCATTGAAAATACCTTATAATATAATGTAATATTTGCAGTCTACCATTGAAAATACCTTATAATATAACGTAATATGCAGTGTATCATTGAAAATACCTTATAATGTAACGTAATAAGCAGTGTGTCATTCAAAATGTCTTGTAATGTAACGTAATATGCAGAGTATCATTCAAAATACCTTATAATATAACGTAATATGCAGTCTATCATTGAAAATGCCTTATAATATAACGTAATATGCAGTATATCATTGAAAATACCTTATAATATAACGTAATATGCAGTGTATCGTTGAAAATACCTTATAATATAATGTAATATTTGCAGTCTATCATTGAAAATGCCTTATAATATAACGTAATATGCAGTATATCATTGAAAATACCTTATAATATAACGTGATATGCAGTCTATCATTGAAAATACCTTATAATATAACGTGATATGCAGTCTATCATTGAAAATACCTTATAGTATAAAGTAATATGCAGTGTATCATTGAAAATACCTTATAATATAACGTGATATGCATTCTATCATTGAAAATACCTTATAGTATAACGTAATATGCAGTGTATCATTGAAAATACCTTATAATATAATGTAATATTTGCAGTCTACCATTGAAAATACGTGATAATATAACGTAATATGCAGTCTATCATTGAAAATGCCTTATAATACAACGTAATATGCAGTGTATCATTGAAAATACCTTATAATATAACGTAATATGCAGTGTATCATTGAAAATACCTTATAATATAACGTGATATGCAGCCTATCATTGAAAATACCTTATAGTATAACGTAATATGCAGTGTATCATTGAAAATACCTTATAATATAATGTAATATTTGCAGTCTACCATTGAAAATACCTTATAATATAACGTAATATGCAGTGTATCATTGAAAATACCTTATAATATAATGTAATATTTGCAGTCTACCATTGAAAATACCTTATAATATAACGTAATATGCAGTGTATCATTGAAAATACCTTATAATGTAACGTAATAAGCAGTGTATCATTCAAAATGTCTTGTAATGTAACGTAATATGCAGAGTATCATTCAAAATACCTTATAATATAACGTAATATGCAGTCTATCATTGAAAATGCCTTATAATATAACGTGATATGCAGTATATCATTGAAAATACCTTATAATATAACGTAATATGCAGTGTATCATTGAAAATACCTTATAATATAATGTAATATTTGCAGTCTACCATTGAAAATACCTTATAATATAACGTAATATGCAGTGTATCATTGAAAATACCTTATAATATAATGTAATATTTGCAGTCTACCATTGAAAATACCTTATAATATAACGTAATATGCAGTGTATCATTGAAAATACCTTATAATGTAACGTAATAAGCAGTGTGTCATTCAAAATGTCTTGTAATGTAACGTAATATGCAGAGTATCATTCAAAATACCTTATAATATAACGTAATATGCAGTCTATCATTGAAAATGCCTTATAATATAACGTAATATGCAGTATATCATTGAAAATACCTTATAATATAACGTAATATGCAGTGTATCGTTGAAAATACCTTATAATATAATGTAATATTTGCAGTCTATCATTGAAAATGCCTTATAATATAACGTAATATGCAGTATATCATTGAAAATACCTTATAATATAACGTGATATGCAGTCTATCATTGAAAATACCTTATAATATAACGTGATATGCAGTCTATCATTGAAAATACCTTATAGTATAAAGTAATATGCAGTGTATCATTGAAAATACCTTATAATATAACGTGATATGCATTCTATCATTGAAAATACCTTATAGTATAACGTAATATGCAGTGTATCATTGAAAATACCTTATAATATAATGTAATATTTGCAGTCTACCATTGAAAATACGTGATAATATAACGTAATATGCAGTCTATCATTGAAAATGCCTTATAATACAACGTAATATGCAGTGTATCATTGAAAATACCTTATAATATAACGTAATATGCAGTGTATCATTGAAAATACCTTATAATATAACGTGATATGCAGCCTATCATTGAAAATACCTTATAGTATAACGTAATATGCAGTGTATCATTGAAAATACCTTATAATATAATGTAATATTTGCAGTCTACCATTGAAAATACCTTATAATATAACGTAATATGCAGTGTATCATTGAAAATACCTTATAATATAATGTAATATTTGCAGTCTACCATTGAAAATACCTTATAATATAACGTAATATGCAGTGTATCATTGAAAATACCTTATAATGTAACGTAATAAGCAGTGTATCATTCAAAATGTCTTGTAATGTAACGTAATATGCAGAGTATCATTCAAAATACCTTATAATATAACGTAATATGCAGTCTATCATTGAAAATGCCTTATAATATAACGTAATATGCAGTATATCATTGAAAATACCTTATAATATAACGTAATATGCAGTGTATCATTGAAAATACCTTATAATATAACGTAATATGCAGTGTATCATTGAAAATACCTTATAATGTAACGTAATATGCAGTGTATAATTCAAAATGTCTTGTAATGTAACGTAATATGCAGAGTATCATTCAAAATACCTTATAATATAACGTAATATGCAGTGGATCATTGAAAATACCCTATAATATAATGTAATATGCAGTGTATCGTTGAAAATACCTTATAATATAATGTAATATTTGCAGTCTATCATTGAAAATGCCTTATAATATAACGTAATATGCAGTATATCATTGAAAATACCTTATAATATAACGTAATATGCAGTGTATCATTGAAAATACCTTATAATATAACGTAATATGCAGTGTATCATTGAAAATACCTTATAATATAACGTGATATGCAGTCTATCATTGAAAATACCTTATAATATAACGTGATATGCAGTCTATCATTGAAAATACCTTATAGTATAACGTAATATGCAGTGTATCATTGAAAATACCTTATAATATAATGTAATATTTGCAGTCTACCATTGAAAATACGTGATAATATAACGTAATATGCAGTCTATCATTGAAAATGCCTTATAATACAACGTAATATGCAGTGTATCATTGAAAATGCCTTATAATATAACGTAATATGCAGTATATCATTGAAAATACCTTATAATGTTACGTAATATACAGTCAATCATTGAAAATACGTGATAATATAACGTAATATGCAGTCTATCATTGAAAATGCCTTATAATATAACGTAATATGCAGTATATCATTGAAAATACCTTATAATATAACGTAATATGCAGTCTATCATTGAAAATGCCTTATAATATAACGTAATATGCAGTATATCATTGAAAATACCTTATAATATAACGTAATATGCAGTGTATCATTGAAAATACCTTATAATATAACGTAATATGCAGTGTATCATTGAAAATACCTTATAATATAACGTGATATGCAGCCTATCATTGAAAATACCTTATAGTATAACGTAATATGC